>CAKAOI010051544.1:0-112173 GCA_916701655.1 Sebastiscus albofasciatus
AGAAGAAAATTGACATCCGTAACATAGTGTAATTATGTGGCCTAGGATATTATAACATATGTAATATAAATAGAATATAATCAAGCTTATTCTTTTCCACTGAAATAACCACGTGCCATATGTCCACCCCCTCTCTGTTTGTCTAGCTCTGTGTTGTCTTATCCAGTTATTCTGTAATATTCCAGTGTAACCACAATAACTAAACGATGGTTTGTGATTAATCAGTAACTTTTAGTTTGGTATTCCTCCTTCAGTAAATATCTGCAGGTGGATGGTTTTACAGGCAGAGACAGGATATCCTTCAACCCACGTGCTAATGTTTACATCTGTAAAGACAGGCACATCTTGACTCTAGCGTTACACACTCTTGGTTAAAAAATGGTATCTGTACGGCATGTGCCACTAGTATGACTCTAATTGATAAGATGTTATCTACTATTCAATATAGGCATTCAGCAACAGGGAAAGTGTGAAAAATATGCAACAATTGTAAACAGCTTTAACAGTTTACTGTGGGTCAAGCTCACACCTACACAGCTTCAGTGTGTGTTGTGTTTCTCTTCCTCACCCCCCCGCCGCCCCACTCTCCGTCTGTTACACCTTTGTCTTCTTTCAACCTTCCTTCACAGTCACTCGTCGCCTCTTCAGCATCCGCTCCTCGACTGCTGACAGTGAGCGACACTTTGTGTAAAAGCCACACTCCTTAAATCAGACGACAGAGGACAATGTGGTGGTATAAACTCCTACTTGTTGTGGCTGCAAGGGCAACGTGATGTCATGGGAAGGCGTATAAAAAACACGCCACTTTTAAGGACATTTCGCATGTTATATCATGCATTTTAAGCTTTCTATGTGTCATTTAGCACAGCATACTTATTTCCAACTTGTCACATACAGACGCATGGTTGCAATTTTAAACACGTGGGTAAAGCAGCAGTGGGTAGATTTGGAGCAAATATGATTAAAAAGAAGTTATTTTTATAAAACGGTCACTATATCCTGACAGTACATGAGACAGGTCATCTGAAAGAAATCTTGTTCCTCTGTGTCCTCTGGTGTCCTCCGGTGCTCCTAGTGGCATCTGCAAGATTTAACAGAGTGGAGGAAAACAACCAATCAGAGCCGAGCTGGGGCCTGACGTCTCTGAGCAGCTGTCAATCACTCGCAAACTCTGATCAAATGGTCGAACTAGGCAGTGCTGATCAAATATGAATCAATTTTCTAATACTGTAATGTGTATTTCTCGCCTCAAATGTTTTCACAAACATCTTGGGGTGTACTATTTAGCTGTAAAATGAGAACGTTTGCGACCCGGCAGCCATGTTGAGATCAGTTGAGGAAATACCAAGCACTGCCCACCAGCCGGAGCACAGTTTCTCATTTTACAGCTAAGAGAGTTAAGAGAGCTAATAGTTTTCTCTTCCATTCTCCAATAAACTTGCGGCAGCGATACGCTTTGAGTTCAGGCTGGAGCACGCCAAGGGTAGAGTACGAGCAGGGAGGCAGGGAGGCATCTGATTGGTTCTTTCCAAGTGGACCTCGAGGCAGTGATTGGTAGACGTTTTTACAGGATTACAGCAGCTACAGATGACGGCTCTTTTCTGGTCCTTTTTCATGGCTCATCAGTAATGGATCGCTGTTGGGGTGTAAAGACAATTTCAACCAATTGAACAAATAGTGGATACTGGATAACATCGTCAACCCTGCCTTTACGTTACTAACACCACACTGTGACAGTGAAAATACTCCAAAACAAGTAAAAATCCTGCATTCAAAATCTTCCTTAAGTAAAAGTATTATCAGCAAAATGTATTTCAAGTACTTAAAGTACAAAGCAGTCATTGTGAAGTAAAACGTTCCCTGTCAGTGTACCTTATATTTCTGTAATGTAAATAAGTTTCTGTTCCATAAACCATAATCTTCCATTATTATGTAACAGGTTAATATAAATATACTATATAGATTTCACAAACACATTCTGTTTCACTGTGTTTCTCCTTTTGGGTCTGAACCTCCTGCCTGTGAGTGTGTGTGTGTGTGTGTTCGGGTCTCTGTGTGTAAAGACGTTCAGCGTGTGTGCATGCACGCCAAAGCCTTTTCTAAGGCCCTGTTCAGTGTTCCTCTTAAGTGAGGTGGAGCCAGTTCTCTCACATACATGTTCAGCGGATGACTTTGTGCATTTGTATCACCACGGAGATTGTGACTAAAGAAGCAGAAACCCAGTAGGCTACTTCTTCCTGCCTCTTCATTACAACTACACTAGAACACAACATAGAGTCACACTACTTGAGCATAACTGGACAATTACACCACTTGGGGTTCTTTGCCATTACACTCTAATATCATGATGCCTTAGTTAGTTAGTTGATTATTAAGAGTTGTTTTATGTGTACAAATTGCTTGCTGCTGAGCATAATGATTTATGTTGGTAGAATAAACTCATTCTTTCCATCAACTACTGTATGTACTCATATATAATGAAACTTCCCCAGGAGCGCCTTTCAAGTGTTTTGGAGCTGAAGCAGCACAACCAACTCCACTCAGCTGATGATAATACAGCAGGTGAGTTTTTCAACAAAGGGTAATTTTCACAGATCAATTTATATGGATAAACAATACCTTTTGTGAGATCTTTTTTGTTGTTGTTGACAGAGAGTTGCATTACCTTTTTAATAAGACATTTAACATGGCTAGCTTTTATTTTATTTTTTTTTGCCATTTTAGGTCCATCCTTCTCTGCAGGTGAGGAGCTCTTCCCTGTACCTGCATCCACTGATCCTACTGCCTCCTCAGTGTTTCAACTTCAGCTGATGTGGCTGGTTAGTTAACAGCACACCCATTGTATTTCAGTTTATTGCAGAATATCTTAAGACAAATATTAGGGCTGTCAAAGTTAACGCAATTCTTTAATGGGTTAACGCTAGCTTGTCGGGAAGGAGGCTAAATAATGCTCCAAACTTCAGGTAAATTTTGGAGAGGAAAAACTGTCATGGCCTTTTTCAAAGGGGATCCCATTGACCTCTGACATCAAGATATATGAAGATAAGATAGTAACAGTAATTGTCTATTAAGCTACAGAATTGCATGTTTGAGTTGTTTGAACATATAGCAAACATATACACCTTTAGATGCACTGATTACCAACAGCAACTATAGATAAAATGCAGAGGAAAGAATAGGACTAATAGGATCAGTATTACATTTTTTTATATATACTGTATAAAAAAGTCATTTACATTATTTGTAGTGCAAAACACTTGTTTGTGTGTGTGTAGAGCACAACTTCAGTTATGTTTCTACACAGTTGGGAGTGCGTGAGAGAAAAGGAACGGAGTGTGTCGTATGATAATGACAAAATGTGCCAACGTGTCATGCAAATCATTCATCAATCACAGCACTATTCTGTTTAACAAGCAAGTCTCTCCGTGTGCACCACAGTCTGGCTGACCACGTCTCTCTTCTCGAGTGCAAACTAACAAATATCAATAGTAAGGGCCTAATCGCTCTGCGTGGAGCAGGAGATTCTACGTCACTGTAGAGATGAGGAGCTCCTCTGCGTGGTGACCTTTTGAATTAGACGGGTTACGGAGAAACACAAGCACACTGGATTCTGTGAAGCAAAATAAGGCTGTTCAGGGGAAATCAGTTCTTCATGTCAGCATGCTGTTTTATTACTTTTCCATTGGCGATAAAAAAAAGTTTGAAATAGTTTGCTTACTACAAACCCAGTACCATGTATTCTTTATGTAAGTATTCCACTGAGAGTGTTCAAGTTTGAGTAGTAGCAGCACCACCTGTGACAGACAACTGGCAAATACATCTCCTCCCTTTGGACAGGATGCAGAGACTGTGATGCCAAAATAAAATCCCCAGAAATGGATTTTGTCCGATAACTTTATAGTGATACCTAAAAAGTATCATAAACTTACTGTTGAGTTTCAGAAATTGTGTTACTACTGACATGATAAAGAAGAAAAAAGATGACGTTGTATAAAGGTATAAACTCACTTTACTTTTTTTACAACGTAGATTTGAAATCAATTTCTGTTGACCGAAGGCCAAGGAAGGAGGTTATGTTTTCACCGGCATTGGTTTGTTGGTTTGGAGGATTACTCCAAAAGTCCGTGATGGATTTGAATGAAATATTTTGGAGGGGTGGGGTATGGCACAATAAACAATTTTGAACAAACCAGATTTTGGTGGTGATCCGGATCATGATCCAGCTTTGGGATTTTTTTTTAATAACACCGCTCAGCCTGTGCACTAACACCACAGGCTTTAAGATATACACAGTGTAACTGATGACGCGTTCATGACGCGTCACCCTGCCTCTTTCCTTCTGCCAGCAGAGAGAGGGACAAAGAGAGAGCGGGGGGTGGAGGGAGGGGGGTGACACCTGTAGATTTGCCGTTTTTTCACATTAAACTCGATGACATTCCAGTTGGGTTCAACCAAAGCACACTTGGTGATTGTTGGAAAGAATAACGACGACGGTTTCGGAGAGTTTTATTTTGTTTCTGTCTAGTTTGAATGAAGTGTTTTAGGCTGCTCCGCTACGTACAGCTGATCTCAACATAAATAAAAATACACGTGGATGACGGCGCAAGCTGCACAGAGAGGGGGGGGCAGTCGTACTCGGGCACCTTGGCGGAGGTCTGCGCTCTTCAAGTGCCATTCTAGTTGTCTCTTGCATAACTGCATAACTTTGTCCCTTGTTTGAAAAGCATCAAGCTTCGGAGCATTTGTGTAGACGTGTGAGTGCGGACCTGTGTGTGTGTGTGTGTGTGTGTGTAAGTAAGTACACGCTACCCATTCAATCGTGATTTTCTTTTTGCGGTAAATAATTATTTTCTTTCGTATTTATTTGCCTTTGTTGGTGGTGGTTTGGTTATCCATTTGATGATGTTGTTTTGACTGTTGTGTTGTGATGTATCGGGCATCCCTGGGCTGTAGATTATCTGGAATAACCAGAATATTGCTTTGTTCTTTGGGTGAACTGACTTTATTAGCCTATCTGATCCCTTACTTTGGAATGGAACTCCTCAGAGACATCACCGCTGTAATTAGCTGTTGTAAAGCAGTTGTATATCATGTGTGTGGCGCTGCAGACAGGAGGCTGGTAGAGCATTTGGGTGTGTTAGTGTTTGGCCTTAGATAGCTTAAGTTCACAAAAGTGCTCATCGTCTATTGTCTTGTGATTAACATGTTGTATTATCAAACACATATTGGACTATGACATCAGCATTTATTGTTTATTTTGGTTGTGCAAGTTAGTTCCAAGTCATCATCTCGACCTACAAAAGAATTTCCATGGAACTATTCAGAGAGAAATGTATGTCAATCAAGTTGAGGCTGGAACAAAGTCCATTACCAGAGGCTTGTACATTCAAAGAAGTCCTCCTTTAGTAATTCGAGGGGGAAATGTGTGCTTCAGCTCATCAACCAGCAATCAAAGGATTGCAGTACTGCTAGATCCTGAAGAGGGTTTGAACTGCTGTGTGATCAGCCCTGTGCTGTATCTTTCTGGTCTGGTTAAAGGTCAGGCTCTGTGTAGTGAGGGAATAAATGTGTACCACTGTAGAGCTGTGGAAACTACCTTGTTTACACTCACGTGTTGTAGTTTCCGTTTTAGTAAGACTGTGGATTTGTTTTGGACACAATCTCTTACCAGAATCAAGGAAACCTGAGAGGTATACCTCAAAGCAAGTTCGACAGAACCCGGCTTTCTTTATGTTTTATGCTCAACAAAGCCTAAAAGCTCAATCAGAGATGACTATCTTAAACTAAGCAGTTTTTGTTGCCTAAACTTAATCAATGAGCGGGCAGATTATACGGTATATGGATAATTATCACATTTACTCACTTTCCTTTGGCCTCTTGTTGGAAGAGAGTTCTCTAGCCCCGTTTCCACCGCAGGAACTTTCCCTCGGAACTCGGAACCTTTTGAGGAACTCAGTGCGTTTCGACTGCAGGGACCAAAGGCTAAATTAAGTTCCAGGGACATTTTACATGGCCTTTTTACCTCCAAAAAAGACCCTGCATGGTTGATGGGTAATACTTTCTGAAAGTACCGGAACTTTCGGGATGGAGTTTGCAGGAATGACCGAACGTTTTTCTTTGTTTGAAGTAAAGTTAGGCACTGCTGTCGGCTTCCCAACTCATTTAAAAAAAAGAGCGTTTGAAGAGGAAGACATTGAAGAGGGAAGTACTGTATGATGCTGTGATTGAGAGAAAGAAATGTTATTTTCTGACTGTTTTCTGGCGGTTATGATCTAAGGCACAAATATAATAACCATCAAACACACAACAGATGATTTGTGTGACAGTTTCATTTTCCACCGCTGCATTCCATTCATTACATCCAACGAGCATCAGTAAATATATGCAGCAGTTAATATCTTCGCAGTGAGTCAGTGAGACAAAACATAAAGTACATTTTTTTCTAACGTGTTTTGTTTTGACCACCAGCAGCCCTCATCACACGTCATGTTGCTTTTTCATACATCAGTGGACTCATTTGTCTAATCTTCCTTGGAAACGCAGACAACAATGGGCTGAAGGAACCTTTTAGTTCCTTGAAAAGTAGTCCAAGGGATTAAAAGTCTGCAGAACTTTTTGTGCAAACCCAGCTTCTCACTGTGTATCAGGTCTGCCACTCCCCTCCCGGAGTGCCTGGATCACCCACACCTGAGCATCATTTGGTCATCGGTGGAGCTGTATACCAACCCCCTGAACCAACGTTCCTGTGCCATTATGGCCGCTGAGCTGTCTGTTGCTGCTGTTGTTGTTGGTGAGTTGAATTGGTGAAACTCTGTTTCTTGAGAGCACCTTGATACAGCTCTGTCAACCCAGTCTTTATGTTAGTTCTGGTAACTGAATAATACAGTTTGATTCTGTGTCCCTGTGTTAATTGTTCATTTATCTCTTGATATATGTCAAATATACAGTGCGGTGAAAAAGTATTTGCCCCCTTCCTGATTTTTTATTTTTTTTGCATATTTGTCACACTTAAATGTTTCAGATCATCAAACAAATTTTAATATTAGACAAAGATAACCCTAGTAAACACAAAATGCAGTTTTTAATGATGATTTAATTTATTAGGGGAAAAAATATATCCAAACCTACCTGGCCCTATGTGAAAAAGTAATTGCCCCCTAAACCTAATAACTGGTTGCGCCACCCTTGGCGGCAATAACTGCAATCAAGCGTTTGCGATAACTGGCAATGAGTCCTCACATCGCTGTAGAGGAATTTTGGCCCACTCGTCTTTGCAGAATTGTTTTAATTCAGCCATTCTGGAGGATTTTCGAGCATCTCAATCGGATTTAAGTCCGGACTTTGACTAGGCCACTCCAAAACCTTCATTTTGTTTTTTTTAAGCCATTCAGAGGTGGACTTGCTGGTGTGTTTCGGATCATTGTCCTGCTGCATAACCCAAGTGCGCTTGATTGAGGTCACAAACTGATGGCTGGACATTCTCCTTCAGGATTTTCTGGTAGAGAGCAGAATTCATGGTTCCATCAGTTATGGCAAGTCGTCCAGGTCCTGAAGCAGCAAAGCAGCCCCACACCATCACACTACCACCACCACCACCATGTTTGACTGTTGGTATGATGTTCTTTTTATGAAATGCTGTGTTAGTTTTACGCCAGATGTAACGGGACGCACACCTTCCAAAAAGTTCAACTTTTGTCTCATCAGTCCACAGAATATTTCTCCAAAAGTCTTGGGGACCATCAAGATGGTTTTTGGCAAAAGTGAGACGAGCCTTTGTGTTCTTTTTGGTCAGCAGTGGTTTTCGCCTTGGAACTCTCCCATGGATGCCATTTTTGCCCAGTCTCTTTCTTATTGTTGAATCGTGAACACTGACCTTAATTGAGGCAAGAGAGGCCTGCAGTTCTTTAGGTGTTGTTGTGGGTTCTTTTGTGACCTCCTGGATGAGTTGTCGATGCGCTCTTGGAGTAATTTTGATAGGCCGGCCACTCCTGGGAAGGTTCACCACTGTTCCAAGCTTTCGCCATTTACGGATAATGGCTCTCACTGTGGTTTGCTGGAGTCCCAAAGTCTTAGAAATGGCTTTGTAACCCTTTCCAGACTGATAGATGTCAATGACTTTGTTTCTCATCTGTTCTTGAATTTCTTTCGATCACGGCATGATGTGCTGCTTTTTGAGATCTTTTAGCCTACTTCCCTTTGTCAGACAGGTTCTATTTAAGGGATTTCTTGATTGAACAGGTCTGGTCTGGGTGTGGCTAGTGAAATTGAACTCAGCTTTCCAAAACATGTGGTTGATCACAGTTAATTCATGATTTAACAAGGGGGGGCAATTACTTTTTCACATAGGGCCAGGTAGGTTTGGATATCTTTTTTCCCTTAATAAATGAAATCATTATTTAAAATTGCATTTTGTGTTTACTTGGGTTATCTTTGTCTTACATTAAAATTTGTTCAATGATCTGAAACATTTAAGTGTGACAAATATACAAAACAATAAGAAATCAGGAAGGGGGCAAATACTTTTTCACGGCACTGTACATATTTTGTACTGCCATTACAATAAATCCATACATTTTGAAATAACCTTTGGTTGTAGTATTACAAATACCATGTTACAAGACAATGTTAATCCTCATGTGCCAGTAGCTTTGAATCAGTGGTGGAACTTTTGAGATCCTTTAACTTAGTAAAAATAGTAAGATCAAAACATAAAAATAACATTACACGTAAAAGTCCTGTATTGAAAATGTTGCTTAAAGGAACAGTGTGTATATTTAGGGGGATCTATTGGCAGAAATGGAATATAGTATTAGTAAGTATGTTTTCTTTAGTGTATAATCACCTGAAGATAGAGAATAGTTGAACATAATGTAACATAATATTGGTTCATATTTAATCAGCGCTGCCTAGTTTGACCGTTTGATCAGAGTCTTACTGCTTGTTTTCTTCCGGTCTGTAAAATCTTGCAGAGAAGGACTGGAGGACACCGGAGGACACAGAGGGACATTATTTTTTTCAGGTTACATGTTTCATGTACTACTGTCACAATATAGCGACTGTTTTATAAAAATAACTTTTTAAAATCATATTTGCGCCAACCTCGCCTACTTCAGCTTTAATCCAGGCAGGAAATAACATCTTACTTGTGCGTGCAGTGTCCGATGGTCACGGAAATGCATATTTACTTCAACCTGTGTCCCGCCGGTAACCCCGATGTGCGCAAAGTTGTGAGGGCCCAATCATTGCTGCTTGCAGTTTCAATATTTTTGTATTACTATTAACTCGCTTTTAATTTAATTTACAAAAGTATTGTGTGTAATAGCCAGATAATCACTCTGTATGTAATACATGTATATACATTTTTTTATTTATTTTTTTATTTTATTTAAGGTTAAAGGAATACATACACATACTTGTAAAGGGACATACAGACAGCAGCAGCAACACATATAAACAAAAAATATATTAAAAAAAAGTAATAGTAAAAAAAAATTATATTAATTTGTAAATTAGCTGTCTATGTAGTTAAGTAAAACGTGCAATATTTCCCTCTGAAATTAACATATAGAATGGAAATACTCAAGTAATGTACAAGTAATGAAATGTGTGCTTCGGTACAGTACTTGAGTAATGTAGGCCTATTCTACCTCTGCTTAAATTGTCTTCAAATACAGTTGATGGATAAATGTGAGATACTTTCTTACTTTCTACTTCTAGCTGCATCAAAAGGATCTTATACAGTACCTTTATCTTTGTTTTTTTTCCCCCTAGTAATTATCTATTGGCCTTTTTATTTAAAAAAAAAAAAATCAAAAACATGTCTTATTTTTGAGCAGGAGGTTGAGATTGTGAATAAAAACAATAGCCACTCAGGATGAAAGTGATCCAGGGTGTTTCATTGGGAACTAGTCAGCGGTGTGTTTAAATGTTGGATGCTCTCCGTCTGGAGAGAATCACTTTGTATTGTCCACCTCTCCGCTGCATACTATAGTCTGCTGTTAAAGGGAACCGATGCAGTCCTCAGCCCCATTAACAAGCTACACCAACCTCGGGGGCATAAACTAATTAAAATGAACACTACAGTGCACGCTTTGACATAACCCGTCTGAACAGCGGTCCTCAGATTATGGCCTGTTTGGTGCCTGCCGGTGTGATTTCCACCACAACCCTTCCGCATTTTCCTGCTGCTCTCCGGCTGTGACGTGTCGTGCTGACGGCGGCCTCGGAGCTGGAGGAGCGGGGGGCTGTAGCATGACAAGATCTGGCTCCAGACGTCCTGCTTTGCTTTCAGCGGAGTTCCAGAAACTACCCCTAACCCCTCCTTCTCTGCTCCTCTCCGGCCCGCCCAAATAACACTAAATTCCCGACTGGATCGTGCGGGAGTCTGGGGGGAACCAGGCGGCCTGGGGAAGCCGAGGAGCGGACGGAGGCCATCCCTGCAGCATACATCTGGTACGCGGCGCAATTTTTTGCATCATGCGGGGGCCCGTTTTACAGAGCTATGTTTGCATTTTATGCGTGTATCTTTGTTTTTGCATGCATGTGGTATTTTAATGTATTTCTTCATTGTCACCGAGAGGCCGCAAAGGGTTGTGGGCCTTTTCTTCTCAGGCCCGGGCCTCAATAAGAGGCCGTAAATGGTCATTCAGGCCTCTCCGATGAGCTAGCCCGCCTGCTGAAAGGAGACGGCTTTTATAGTCATATGTAACGTTATATATGATTTAATACAACTGCGTTATAACCTCCAATAGAAGCGCAATGAACATGTTCTCATTACCGAGGGGTATTTTCAATTAGCGTTCAAATTAGCATTCGTCCCGATATGAAGCTAAGAAAATGGCGGCGGCTAACGTTGTTGTAATGAAGAACGGTTGAGTGTGTTTAGCCCTCCTCCTTCTCCTCCTCCTCCTCCAGCTAGCTGGCCGCTACAGAGCCGCACCGCTATACACCTAACCTAACCTTCCTTCTATATGTTGTAGTTTTATCTTACTGAATGCATGTTGGTGCACTCTTCTGCTCTTAAAAAGGTGTGTTTTGGCGGAGCCAGTCTATGCGGGCTCTGCGTGTGTAAACCAGTGCTAACGGTGCTCCAGTGGTCAGTTGAAGACATTACCGCTTTACCATGTTAATCCCCCTCATCATCAGGGGGGTTTACACTGTTTAGTCTGCTATGAATGAGTAGCGGAGTTAGTCTGATCACAGTGGTAGGTGTATAATGTGATGGCGGGATCTTTCAGCTCACTGGTGCACTGTGTTGTGCGCCATCTCTCCACACACACACCGTTGTCATCGTTTTCCACCTGGAGGTGGGGGATGGTACATTCACTGGAAATTAAATGGCACCCCGGCTGCATCGTCCACACACACCACTGTTTACATCCCCCCTGTGTTTGTGTGTGTGACAGATATTTTTGTCTCACATGATCTCACCTTCATCCTCTGTGAAGAAGGGAACGTTAAGTGCCAGTTGGGCTGGAGTATTTGTTTAGTTGTGGTAGCTGAGGTAGTGTAGTGATGCAGTCATGGCATTTATGCCACTGGTCATTTCACTTGCTGTCCTTTGTCGCAGACACAAGCTAACACTGCAAAACTATATTTATAATAGTAATTTCATCGATTATTGAGTGTTTCCCCCCTAAAAAAATCACCCAATTTGCCTGTGAGGCCAGATTTCTTTCCAGTGCTTTTTTTTTTTTTTTTTTTTTTAAACACATCAGATGACCTTATCTTGTTATTTGTGTGGAGTAAAATGTCAAAACAAATGAAGCTCTCCACAGAGGTTAGATACACAACAAAGCACAGTGGGATATAAAACAGAGCAGTTAGTGTGGCTTAAAGAAGATCAGAACTGACAATTATATAATAACAATCTAATAAAAAATTTAGGCCAGGGTATTTTTTTTAAATGTTTATACTAGTGCTGATTCAATTAATAAGTTCTGTGAAGTACAAATAAGTTCAGTTTCAGTCCCGATACGACGTGCTACGTGGGCTTTCAGTATCAGGCTTGATCATCATTAATCATTGCTTTCCTAACTTTGTAACACACAATGTGACCTATAAATATAAAGATATGAATTTATTTAGTTATATATTATTAAAATGATGAATCGTACACTATTAACTTAGTAAAGAAATCTTCAAAATTAACAGGAATTACACTTCAAGTGAAAACTTTTTAATGCAGCAACAAATTGGTCAAAACTTCAACAGATCTTCTATTTGAGTCAGTATTGGCTTAGTATCCGATCAAGTATTGGTGCATCCTTAGTTTTTTTTCAATACATGGTGCTACAGAGTTGGACACATTTTGGTCGCTACCAAATAAGTACTGAGGTTTGAAACCCAGCCCTATTTCTAGTAAAAAAAAAAAAATGTCGTGTGCACAATGTTTACGTTATTAACCCCACAGAAACCAACAAATACATTATTTACTACAAAATACTCAACACTTGGGCTGAAACTAACGATTATTTTCATTGTCGATTAATTTGTCAATTATTTTCTTGATTAATCGTTTGGTCTGTAAAATGTCAAAAAATGGTGAAAAATGTCCATCAGTGTTTCCCAGAGCCCAAGATGACGTCCTCAGATGTCTTGTTTTGTCCACAACTCAAAGGTAGTCAGTTTACTGTCATATAGGAGTAAAGAAACCGAAAACAATCACATTTAAGAAGCAGGAATCAGAGAATTTAGACTTGTTTTCCCCTAAAAAACAATTAATCGATTAGCAAAATAGTTGGCTATGGATTTAATAATTGACAACTAATAGATTAATCCTTGCAGCTGTACTCGACACACCTGGAAAATAAGTTGCTTGATTCGGTTTAGGTTAATATGCAACGTTAGAATCACAATGATCAGCATCAGCTGGTTTTCTGTAATAAAATTCAAATAGTTTCAAATCACATTTAACGACCATGAACATGTGGGATTTTTGCTGTTGTGGGTGCAGATTCAATTGCCTGAGATTCACAGTTCTAGCACACACAGCACAAGGAAAAACACAACTTTTTCAAGACAGTTGTCAATTCATATCATTCTATATTAGGGCTGCACCTAACAATTATTTTTTTATCGATTAATCTAACTATTATTTTTTCGATTAGTCGATTAATCTAACGACTAATTCATCGATTATTCAAAATATTTTGTTGTAATTCAATTAATTTACCCAAAATAAATTTCAAAAACTTGTCTCATTATTATTTCAATACTTTATTCAAATAACTTCTCTTATAAACATATACATCAAAACAAGAATATTATTATGGCATTATTTCACAACAAAAAATATAGCCCAGTCTTTACTGGTAATCTGTTTTCAGTCCAACATAAAGGTTATCCAAAATAAAATTAAAGCAAGAGCATGTTAAATTCATGTAAAAGGAATACAATGCAATGTTCTTTTTGTGGAAAAAGTCCTCCCCACTGCTTTGTCTTTCATTACGTCATCCGATGTGTCGACGCACCATATGTAAATCGACGTATTTACATAATCGATTACGTCAACAAATCGCCCCAGCCTTATTCTATATTAATACAGTTAATTGATCATACTGAAAAATAATTACTGTACATGTATGAAATAATATGGGAGGATGTAGTGACGGACTGAATGAAGTTACTTTGGTGAGTAGCAGCATGATAATGAATAACTTGTCTATCTAATCTCTCGTTGAGACTAACGGGGTTTGCATGGCTCCTCTGTTTAGCTTTGATTCCAACAGTTTTGGTCACCAAACACCTCAACTTTCTATCATTTTCTTTCAGCTGTCCAGTAACAAATGCAGTGCGAGGACAATGGATGAGGATGTCACCAGGCTTGCAATACATTCTGAAGAGCCTAAAATAATATTACACGGATCGGGTAATTAGCCATACTTATGTTAACATGTTTTTACTACACAAAGTATGTTATTGGGTATGTGTGAGTTCCGATAAACATGGTAGTGTTTCAAGAAGTAGGATTCTTTGATTAGCCAGGTAACGTGAACTATTTGAATGACTAAAATATTATTCAGAACTAGATGTTATGGTTGCATGATGTCAGTAGGAAATCATAACAACAGTTAAAACATCCACACACAATAATCTGATTAACTGGGTTATCCTGCTTCTTCCAGATGAGGGTGGTGCCGGCGGGCAAGAGTTTGTTGTGGAGCTTCAAGAGACTGTGTTGGTGTCAGAAGGCGAGGGCGAAGGAATGGCAGTTCACAGATTTGCCCCAGACGAGCTAGTCATCCAGGACGCTGTTGAGGATGTGGTCTCTGAGTACGTGCACTGCGATGAAGATGAAGACGTCGCAGTAGAAACCTGCGTGATGGCTCTTGAAGGCGATGAGGAAGGCGTTGCCATGGGAGACATCCCGGAAGATGGGATGGACTCAGAGCAGCAGGACGACGACCAAGATGGCTGTGGAGATTATCTTATGATATCCTGTAAGTTTACATCTCTGCTGTGCTGGAACTGAATTTAATTGTGCCATTGTTCCACTGGAAAGCATACTTAGACCCCATTTACACTTCATGCGTCTTGGGATAGCTATCTGATCTCAAAAAAGCAAAGTGTAAATGCATCCTAGAAGCTTTCAAGACGGATTGAAATGCGATCACTCAAACCATATTTTAAGGTGGTTTGAGATGCTCTCTTGCCAGATGTTGAAAAGGTGTGAATGTTCAGCTCTCATGCAGGAGCTGTTTCATATA
This sequence comes from Sebastiscus albofasciatus, assembly GCA_916701655.1. NCBI lineage: Eukaryota > Metazoa > Chordata > Actinopteri > Perciformes > Sebastidae > Sebastiscus > Sebastiscus albofasciatus. Next base: position 14,709 of record CAKAOI010051544.1, read on the forward strand.
CATTTCTATATTTATCAAGGGCAGCACTCATTAATTAACATCAATGTAATGTAAGTGTGCCAAATTTAGCTCTTTATCTCTGTTAAGGGAAAGAGTGCTGTTGATTTTTGTTGGTTTAAATAAGACAAACTTGTGACCCGTTGTGTCCAAAATATTGACTCCGGTTACTGCTGACGCAACTACAGAGTTTGACTGTAACAAATATCAAATTTTAAACATCTGTGGTACATACACACATAATTAGCACAAGCAGCCGGTTTCCTTCTTTCTGTAATAATTTCAGCAATTATGCAGCGCTCACAGCCCCACTGTACATTATTTAACAACCCAAAGTGGTACTTGGTTCACAGTCTGAAGATGGTATGAAACAGGCTGTCATTACCGTTTAGTGTTAGTGGACACTACAGACCAACGGAGAGATGAGATGAGATGAGATGAGATGAGAGAAATAGTTGACTTTAAAACTCAGTTTTGATTTTCTATAATAGATAAACCAGAACTACTTCTAAACCAACTATTTTGGAGATAGTTACTGGTATTCAATGTCAGAATTGAATGGGTAAGATTTATTCAATATTCAGACAAGCTTGTATTAGTATTAATTGTGATACATTTCCTAGATTTTATAGAAACTATATGCAAGCTTCATCTTTTCACGACTTTAATGAAATGTGATGTGTGTTTGTCCCCCCTCGCTAGTGGACGAAGCTGGCAAAATGGTGTCCGAGGATGGAACGGAGGTAACGGTGGAGGGAGCTGTGGAGGACCAGGAAGTGGAGAAGGATGAGGATGGGCAGGAAGTGATAAAGGTGTACATCTTCAAGGCGGACTCTGGGGAGGATGACATGGGTGAGTAGCAGTTAAGTTTAAACCTCTGTTAGGAATAATGAAGGGTCTGATTATAGCCTGAGTACTAGTGATTGCCATAAAATACAATATTAGACATTTTGTACCTGAAAGGGCTTTCAAATTATCTGTGAATGTTCTTCAATAAAACAAAATACAGGGAATTCTGTTCCAATCTAGCTCACTGGCTACATCAACCATTAAGCATAAGTAATTGGATAAAGTATTTCTTTGTTTTGCAAAAATCTTTCAATAAATTGTGTCATTGATTAGAGGAACTTACTCTTTTGTGGAGATTATTGGCCAAATGTAAAGATTTCTTTAGTTGATTAGTCATTTTTTATGCTTTTTTCATGCTGAGTGACTTACTTCCAAGAAACTTCTGATCACATCTCTGGTAAACACAAGATTTAAAGTGGTGCTTTTGTGTGATTCTTTGTGGATAAACTCAGTTTTACAGATCTGTTGATTAAATCAACTAATCAGTTAGTAAACAAAATCATGCGTGTTAGTCGATGAAGAATTTCTTTGGTGAAGGACAGCCCTAGCTTTAAAAAGCATATAATTCATGTTCCCAAAAAAAGGGGCCTTAAAAGGTATTAAAAAGTCTTAAGACTGGTTTTCCATCATACTTTGACCTATATGATAATGAAACAAGTATTAATTTGGGGTGTTAAAAAGGTTTTTAAAAGTCTTCAATGTAACTAACACAGAAACCCTGGAAAAAGTGTGAGGGCTCAGTTTCCCACAGGTTAACAACTAATTTGTGTTAGATATAGCCAACAAATTGAGGTTTTAAAAGGTGTTTTAATTCTGCAGGAGAATCGGTGGACATCAGCGACGGAGATACGGAGAGCGTCGCGTTAACGGAGTCTTCAGGCCAAACGCTCAGAGAGAAGATGGTTTACATGTCTGTCGGGGATTCTCATCACAATCAAGGAAACCACGGTGAGTCGTTCAGATCTAACGAGCGGGGATGACTGTCATGAAAGTAAACGTTGCTAGTTTTTTGGTTTTGTACATGTTGGGCTCATCTACAGGTGGGTCCAAGGTGACTGATGAGGTATATATGGAGGTGGTGGTAGGAGGCGAAGAGCCAGTAACTCACGACCGCTCGTATGACAGCGTGTCTCTAAGCAAGGACTTCATGCCTGTGGCCTGGGCAGCTGCTTATGGTCAGCACCCCTGTCTATTAAATTGCTTTTAAAACAACACTGGAAGCCTGTGCATCAACCTCGTCTCTGAGTGTCTTTGCTTAAGCTTTACAGATGCTGGCTTTGTTTATTTTTGTGTAAAGACATTGTGTCGGTCTCACAGGTGCGGAGGACAACGAGAGTTGTGAAAACAGAAACGGTGCAGCCAGCGCTCTGCTGCACATCGATGAATCTGATGGGGTTGATGAAATCAACAGACAACGCAACAAGAGCAGGAGACGGTCAGAGCCTCGCCAGGTACAGACAGGTAAGAGCAACACAAAGTTCATGGATCTGGAAGTTGCCTTCCTGGTCAAGTTCTGAATGGAAATGCGCTTTCTATCTACGCAGTATAAAGAAGCCATTTAGATTATATCTGCTACAGTGGAGCTGTTCAGAGCTCAGCAGTAGCAGAAAGGATGCATTAAGGATGAAAGATGCAACTGCATTACTTTCAGTATTGATCAGTTGCTAATATTCTTATTCTATTGATCACTAACAAATGGGTTCATAGCCCATAGTGATTTTAAATTTGCAGTCTAACGAGCAGTCAAAACTCCCAACATAATGCATTTTAAATTAACAGGAAAAAGAAGAGAAAGCAACACATTGTGTTTGTTGTGGGTGGCAGTTTGTGACTTAAGCATGACTCCAGTCGGTCCAACCAAAGCTTAAGGGGCTTTTTTGTTTGTAAGTGGTAAATGGACTTGCATTTATATAGCGCTTTTCTAGTCTTTCGACCACTCAAAGCGCTTTACACTACATGTCAGCATTCACCCATTCACATACACATTCATACACTGATGGCAGAGGCTGCCATACAAGGTGCCAACTTTGCCCATCAGGATCTAATCTAAATACTCATTCACACACCGATGGCTATGCCTTCGGGAGCAATTTGGGATTAAGTGTTTTGCTCAAGGACACATCGGCGTGAGCATAGGAGCAACCCATTGAAATAACTAGAATGGCACTCGGAGAGCGCAGACCTCCGCCAAGGTGCCTGACTTTAAAAACAGATCACAGCTCACAGCTGGAGGTACCGGGAGGTGGTCAGCTTATTAATAACACGGTGTGTTTCATTGTAACGTATCAGCGGATGCCTCTCTCATTCAACAGCCTTGTTATGTTTGTATAACGTTACACAACGTTATTTCTCATCCTGTCATCTACCGCTTTTTTCTTTCTCACTGCGGACAGCCAGCAGCTGCTGTCGTACCTCAGAGTCTCGCCCCACATCCACACATGTGTCTCTCTGCTCGAAGAAGAAAGAAGGCGGTATCACGCTCGGGGTCTGAAATTAGCACCCGCCACCGGCCAAATGCGGGTAAATTGTTGGCAGTGGCGGGTGAAATCATCAGGACACCTGCCACTTTGGCACCACTTTGGCAGGCAGGGAAAACGCTAGTGATGGGAATAGAGAACCGTAGTTGTCCGCTTTCTCGGCATCTCATGTCTCTGTTACTATCGACTCCCTTTATTGACGCTTTCCGACAGTTACGCATGCACAATGACGCGTACGCACGCTGTATCATGTTTTCAGTTTGTTTTGGACCGGAGCCACGGCAAAGAGAGAAAAAAAGCTCTAAACAGCGCTACTAAACCTGAGGGGACGCAGTATATTTTTCCTGATAATGCGACACTGAGGATCAACATGAGGAGAGTTGGTAACTTTACCTGTTAGAAAAAGGTGGGCAGCACAGTCCTGCTTGGTTAAATAGCGGAGCTACTAACGTCAACGGATATGCCATTCAGTTATTATTATGAGGCATTCAAAGTCTCCTCAGGAAAAAGGACTATTGGGCGAAGGTAAATTACAACGTTATCATGATGTGTTCAAATGTGATCTCGTAAAATTAAGTTTTTGGTGAGAAACTTGAATAAATCCAGTTGTTTGAAGGAGATGTTTTCATATCAATATAAAATAGATTCTAGAGAGAGAATTATGACCTGTTTAACTTCCTAACACTAACACTTTGTTTTTTTTTAAACAAAGCAAATATTTCAATAATCATAATCATTTGAATTGTGTTTTTTTCTGAAAATAATCACTATAGATGACAATTACAAAGTACATTACTGTGTACAGTACCCTCCCTCCACGGTGTAATTTGAACACTGTAATCTACCATGTATGTAGTGTCTTTTGTGTAAAATATATCGAACATTGAATGACATCAGATCTAAAATGTTATTCCTTCATTTAGCGCAGAGATTTCAAAAGTGGCAGATAAAATTTCGGAGTGGCAGACAAAAAAAAATACTTGTCTGCCACTATGGCAGGCAGTGAAAAAAGTTAATTTCAGACCCTGGTCACGCGTCATCAACATGCATGTATGTGTTATACCAAGTGGTCATAATGTTGTGGCTGATCGGAATCTGTAAACAAATTCCTGAATCCGGATCACCACCAAAATCTAATGGATTGTTCATTGTACCACACCCTACCCCTTCAAAAAATGTCATTCAAATCTATCTCGAACTTTTGGAGTAAGCCTGCTAACAGACAAACAAACAAACAAACAAACCAACAAACACCTTTGGCCTTGGCGGTGGTAATGTGATACAGGAATCGCCCTTATTCACTGTAAGCCATGCACAAAAACTGTATACAGTACTACTTGTGCCACCATGTAGTCCATCAGCAAGGCTGTGTATCGTCACATCCTGTTAACCTGTTTCTCTCCCGCCCCCTCTGCGACCTGCAGCAGGAGTTAAACTGCTGCTATAGCTCATGTGCTTTGATGGTGTCCTCTCTGACAGTTACCTTAGCTTACCATAGCTTGTCTATAAATTACCTATATGCTATTTATACTACTTGAGAAGAAGAAAATGAAATTTGCTTTGCTTCTAAGGGTGCTTTATTTGGTCCGGATCAAGGGAAAAAATATTCATTGTTGCATTTTAACATGAAGTTATACAGACTGATGAGTAACTTGTTGATTGGACAGTATTGTCATCTTGCATCATCATGACCCACATGGGGAAATCAATTTTCGGTCACTGACAGAAGTTTATGCAGCACTTTAATACTTCTGATGTGTATATTTACAGTATGTTTTTTGATTAATTCTCTTGACAAACAAAATTATAGGCCTATTGTCATTTCCGTCTCCCTTTTTGTCATTTTTCTCTCCAGCCATCATCATCGGTCCCTATGGTCAGCCTCTGACAGTTTACCCCTGTATGCTTTGTGGCAAAAAGTTCAAGTCACGAGGCTTCCTGAAACGCCACACCAAGAATCATCACCAGGATGTTCTGACGAGGAAAAAGTACCAATGTACAGACTGCGACTTCACCACCAACAAGAAAGCCAGCCTCCACAACCACATGGAGGTGCACGCTCTGAGCAGCAAGGCCCCCTTTGAGTGTGAAATGTGCGGCAAGGAGTTCCACCAGCAGGCGGCACTGTTCTCTCACAGACTGCAGCACCACCACCGAGAGCCCAAGAGCCAGCCACCTCCGACGCCCACCAAGATGCATAAATGCAAGTTCTGTGACTATGAAACGGCGGAGCAAGGGCTGCTCAATCGGCACTTGTTGGCAGTTCACAGTAAAAGCTTCCCCCACATCTGTGTGGAATGTGGAAAAGGCTTTCGACACCCGTCAGAATTGAAGAAACACATGCGCACGCACACGGGCGAGAAGCCTTACTCCTGCCTGTACTGCGACTACAAGTCAGCCGATTCCTCTAATCTCAAGACACACATCAAGACTAAGCATAGCAAAGAGATGCCGTACAAGTGCGAGCGCTGTTTCCAGACCTTTGCGGAGGAGGAGGAGTTAATGCAGCACGGACTAACACACGAGGAGAATAAGACCCACCATTGTGCCCACTGTGATCACAAAAGTTCCAACTCCAGTGACCTGAAACGCCATATCATATCTGTTCACACCAAGGACTATCCACACAAATGTGCCATCTGTGGTAAAGGCTTCCACCGGCCGTCCGAACTGAAGAAGCACTCGGTATCCCACCGCACCAAGAAACTCCATCAGTGCCGGCACTGCAACTTCAAAATTGCAGACCCTTTTGTTCTCAGTCGCCATATCTTGTCTGTCCACACAAAAGAGCAACAGGCCTCTCCTGAAAAGAGTGAGTCTAAGAGGACAGAGACGCACACTGCCGTTGCGACGCCTAAAAAGTCTGCACCGAGCGCGTCCAGCGCCGCTGGCCCGCCCGGCAGAGTCAGTGCAGCCAGCTTAGCCAGCAGCGTGACTGTAGTTATTGGCAAAGGACAAAAAGAAAGGAGAATTTACCAGTGCCAGTACTGCGACTACAGCACCGGGGACGCTTCGGGTTTCAAGCGACACGTGATTTCCATTCACACAAAAGACTATCCGCACCGCTGTGAGATCTGCTCGAAAGGCTTCCGACGGCCCTCGGAGAAGAACCAGCATATCATGCGCCACCACAAGGACGTTGTGCAGGCAGAGTGACTCTGACCCGAGCCAAATACTGTGCCACAACAAAGAACAATGTTATAACGCAACCATCACACCCCAATCTCTGCACCCTCAGCACGACACCAGCCACATTGTGGCGTGTGCTGCACTTAGTCCGTTCTGTTGTTTTGCTCTTTTTTTTTTGATCCTCAGCCTAATGTTTGTTCAGAAATCATGTATACACATGTACATAGCATTAACGCTCTGTCCGAGTTAGCAACAGAACCCCTCCGTAGACTTGCACTTTTACCTGCATGCCCCTTTGCTGGTGACAGTGTGCATGGCAGATTGTGCAGATGTCTCTTTGTAGATATACATCTTTTTTTTAATTTTGCAGGCAGCAATCAGTTGTCAATCACAATGGTCCTAATTATTTGTCTCAAAACTGAAGTGTGATTTGCAAAAACGTTTGCGTCATTTTGTTCAAATGTACTAAACACAGCAGTATGGATTAGCAACCTGTTCCCAGTAGCACTCGCCATCTCGATAAAAAACACAATGAATGCAGTAATCAAGTGTGATATGTGCGTGTGAGAGAGTGCGTGCGTGTGTGTGTGTGCGAGAGAGAGGAAGAGTGAATGACAAATAAAGCATCTGTTGTGCTTCCTGGTGCTCCAACCCCACCACTCTGTAACATAGTGCTTTTTGTTGTGTTGTTAAAAACACAGGGCTGACTGTGTAGAACACTCAGAGAAAAGAAACAATCGTACTTATCTTTGTACACAGGGGTCTACGATCATTAAATTAACACAGAATACACCGTGAAATAGTGGATGTGTCATGGTGGTGAATATAAGTTCACATATGCACCTATATCACGTCATAACCCCATCACTTGATTATCATATACCTATGATATTTCAGTTTCAAGTCAGTAAGTGCACTGTAAGTTGTTGAGAACAAGTGCCCTAAACAGTAGAGAGGAAGCCCTGACTGACAGTATTTGTAATCCATTAATGCTACCTGGAGAATCCCATTAATTTGAAAAATCAGATGTATGTTTTCACCGTTATTACTGATGACAAGCTGTTCGGGCAGATGATTTCTTTTTCTATGAACAAACTTGTTTCTCATATTAATTGACATGATATCTGTTAAATCACAGAAAAAGCATAATCTACAAGCCTGTGTTAAAAAGGAAAAGTTCACATCAGTGTCCCAACATAACTGTGTGGCCCAAACAGGAATCATACGGTATAATTGGTGCTGCTGTTATGAAGCTACGGACTGAACTCTTTGTTTTCGCCCTCACAGATGTACTTTTGCCAGTAGAAAGGGAAAATGTATATCTTTTTAGATGCAACTTCAGAAGATGACAGGTGCTGGTGGTGTACTTGTACTATGGCTTTTTACATTTTTGTTATCACCTGTGATTATTCCTGTTTTTATATTTATTTCATTTACAAGTTGTTGTATAGTTAAGTGTAACTAGACTTCTATGGGACGTAAATTATTGTTTTGTATACAAATCTGTACAAAGCGTGTAGATGTAAACACTTGATAAAAAGGAAATCTGAACTGTGTCGTTATGGATGTACTTCAACGTATTTGTTAAAAAAAGGTAATAAAAGCAAAGTATTTTAGCTGTTTTGTCTTCTATTTACCCACACTGTTAAAGTCCCCTACCACTCAAAGATGTGTTTTGCTTATTGTCATTTCACTTGAATGTTTGACCTTGAAGTATTTGCAGAGTTTGACACTAGAAGGCTGTAGTTTTTTTTTTTTTCTTTCTGGTAAACAAACAAGTTATGTTTATAGTCTGTGTTACTCATCAAAACACATCATATGTGTCCTTAAGGTCTGACAGAAGCCTCAAATTTGTTTCCTTCTTCATAAAACATTTGAAAAACTGATATTTCTTAAGTTTGAAACCTGCATTGTTTACTAGCCTGTGGTCTTCTTCTCTCCTGCTTTTGTAGGTGCATTACCGCCATCTACTGCATAGATCAGTAGAATAGTGTGAAACCGTTGGCAGGAATGTGTGTTGTGTTATCCAAGTGAGACAAACAAAACGGGGACCCACTCATGAAAAAAACACTCCACAGCGCTACTAGAGGTACAAAGGGAACTCTTTAAAGGAACAGTGTGTAACATTTTGGGGGATCTATTGGCAGAAAAGGAATATAATATTCATAACTGTGTTTTCATTAGTGTATAATCACCTGAAACTAAGAATTGTGTTTTCGTTAGCTTAGTATGAGCCCTTCATATTTACATAGGGAGTGGGTCATGAAGTCATGTTGCTCCGCTATGTTTTTACAGTAGCACAGAATAGACAAACCAAACATTGGCGCAGTTAGTTGAGGGGAACTCTGTTGGTTGCAATCTGCAACCACACCACTAAATCCTACACACTGTACCTTTTAAGGCGAGTATGTACAAGTAGAATTTTGTGATGTCACAGCTTACACAAAATCCTCCAGCACACACACACTGAGAATGGTAGTAGGAGACATCTTGTGTTAAACTTAAAAATAATTGCATATTTATAGATGCTGTGTTTTTCAAAAGAAGGAATAATTGAACTTTTTTTGTGGGGAAAAAAAAACATCAGACACATTATTATTCAAAGCAGAGCATTTTTATTTCTGAAATCATGAGTGACCTCGATAGATGTTGAATATTCATCAACAGTAAAGTTTTCAGACTGGGGCAGAAAACTAAGCAGCTGGGCACTCCGCTAAAGAGGGATAAAAAGAGCAAAGTAAGGTGAGCAGTGCATTACATCATGCTTAATCTTAATCTTTTTTTTTTTTTTTTTTACATAAAACCTCTCCATTGATATGAAACGTACCGTTTTTGGGAAGGAAAACAATATTTTCAGACAGGACTCCGGTCTCCAAGGAGAACTGCCTGAACTTCTCCAGCACATCTGCGTTGAGGTCGACTCCACGGCCTGCCAGACCACATGATGTTAATCTGCTACAGTATGCATAACTATACTGAAGACCAGAGTGTAGCATCATGGACTCTTATGTGCATATGTACAGTATATGTGTTTAAGAGTAGATATATGTCATGTGTTAACATCTATTCAATGTCAAACACACACCCATTATCCACATCACATACACACGCGCACACATTCTTCAACCTGCTTTTGTTTACTGGTGTTGTTTTTGTTTTGTTTTGTACTTTGTTATTTGTGTTTCTCTGTTTAATATCTTTTGGTCTTTTTTATATATGTCCCTGCACATGTCTTCACTTGTTTTATAATCACTTTATAACACAATAAAAAAAATAAAAAATTTTAAAAAAGAGTAGCATCATGGCTCATGATAACTTTACCGTATAGTTTGTTGACAACGGTGGGATCGCTCGCCTTGGCCTTAATGGTGTGAACCAGGGCGTACTCGTCATACATCACGTCAACCATGCTCATTTCATTCTCATTCCCCCAGCCTGACGAAAGGGAGGAGGGCAAAAACAGATCACGTGAAAGCAGAAATGGATGGTTTAATTGTGAATGCATGCCTCTATGTGTTCAGTATTTATATGTGTGTGTGTGTGGGTGCACTCACGCGCACTTGTGTACGTGAACTTTCCGGGCACGTCAGTCTTCTTGGCCAGGTTGTTCAGTCTCCAGCAAGAGCCGTCAGAGCTGCACAGCAAAACATTGAAACATGATAAAACAACCAATGATCTCCTTTTTTTTAAAAACCTCTTTTCTTTCTCTCTCACGCTCACTTGAGACTGGCGAAGGACATGTCCAGGTCCCCGTCAGCGGTTGGGGTCAACAGGGCCATGCCCGACTTCATGCTGGTTCTGCGGCTGACAAACCACTGGGCATTAGTGGCAAATCCAATCAAGTACCACTTCCCTGTCATCTGTGGACACACACCAGGCAAAACATTAACACCATCTAAACTTATAGTAACACCCACTGTGGTCTGTACTTTAGTGGTTCCCAACCTTTTCCCTCGTGAGACCCCTTCTCTATCATTAAATAAACTTTTAACAATTATATATATTTTTTTAATTTTTAACAATATTTTACTTATAAGCTTCCTTTTTTTTGACAAATTCTGTGTTTCTGTTTATTCTGTGAATATAGTTTGTGTACTCTTATCCTAAATAATAATCCATACTTTAAAAATAACAATATCATTTAGTTTTCTTCACAGAAATGAATGAAATGCTGAGATATAGGCCAACTGTATATTTTTTAAAAATGTTGTCTTACACTCCCTAAAATCAAAAAATACACAACAAATTAAAGTTTAAATACATTTTACAAACTATCAAGTACCAGTTTACAACACCAGTCAAAGTCAAACACCTCCATGTATTTCAGCTAATCTTATGCACGCCATCAAATAACTTCTTTTGACAATCTAATAATCGTGTAAATGTGGCACTCGATTGCAAAATCTTTCAGTTGTGAGGAGGAATTTAACAAATTGCATACAGGCACCATAAATAGATATTGTGACTAAGATCATTTTGCTTTAGTCATGTGTCTTACCCCCTGTAAGTTGAAGTCTGCCTGGGGTACGACTTCAGAGGAAACCGTCAGGACGCAGAGCGCGGCTCCCAGCACTTTCAGCAGTAAAGTCATAGCTACTGAGGAGCAGGATCAGACGATGATGATGGAGGAGAGTGTGGATGAAGATCTGTTGCTGAAGGTCTACTGACAACCCTTTATATAGCGGAGGGTGAGATTACCTTTTCCCTCCCAGCCAACACACACACACACACACACACACACACACACACACACACACACACACAAACCCTGGAGCTGGGATGGGTTCAAACACGTGAAGCTTCAGAAAAACACACACACACACAGTTTCACAGCCACAAGGTAAGCCTTTAGTCGTGCCAGGGCAGAACTCAATCAGCAGGCAGGAGAAACAATATAACCTGAATAAGAAGTGGTTTCGGATTATGTCCTGTCTTTCACACAGTTAGATCTGGAAATTATAATGCATACTGCAGTTTCATTCCGCAGCCTCCTGTTTGTGAGCATATGCTGTAAAAACACAGTAGCTAAATGTGGTAAACAAAAGCAGCGGCTGCCCTCCAGTGCTTTCTGTGGCACAGACCACAGAATCAAAGTCACCTGTCAGCAGTAAAACACAGAGACAACACAAAATGCCCTTGCAGATTGGATTCCTAATCATGCATCACCATGTGGTGAGCTGAAATGCTTTCCTGGGACACTTTAGTGTCTCTTTTGTGGGTTTAAAGTCGAAATACTTTCCCTCCTCATGTCATGAATGAAAATAACAACTTGTTCTGTATGCAGCTCGTAGCTCCCTCACAGAAAATAAGAGAACTGCTTTCACATTTCAACAATCTCACCTGTAGTAGCTGTTCTGGAGCTCTTAATCATATCACACAAAGTCACTCAGTCTATCAACTGGAAGAATGGAAGTAAAATGGATAAATCAGTGGTGATTTTAGACTGTTTTTAGAGGTGCTCATACATACCTACATTTCATCTCAGCATCCCTAAAAAATACTAGAAAACCTAAGGAATCCATTGGTACCATGTTATGCTAAATTTTGGTGAGGGAAAACAGTCATGGCCATTTTCAAAGGGGTCCCTTGCCCTCTGACCTCAGGATATCTGGATGAAAATGGGTTCTATGGTGATTTATGATAATCACATGCAGTTTGGGGCAAAAACCATGCAGCTTTTTGGAACCCGAAAATTGTTGCAATAACTTATGAGGCATAATAGGCGCATGGGAATGGCCATCATATACTTCTGTCATAATGTTCTAAACCCTTACACACTTTCACAATTTATTTAAATTAATTAATTAATTAATTAATTTTAGTTTATTTCTGATTTATAACTAGAACAACTTGACACAGCGCTGAGCAGCATCTCAAATTAATCTTCAGGTTCCCAGCTTTCAGATGATGTACACCACTTCTATGTGACATATACTGAGATAAAAACAGGTCTAAGTGGGTCTCTTGGGGTTAATTATTAGGCTTATTATCATTATTATTATTATTATTATTTCCTGCACTACCCTGGTATAAATATAGCTCTGTCGTGGTGGAAAGTAACTAAGTACATTTACTTAAGTAGGCTACTGTATTCAGTGTCGAAGTAACTGTACTTTACTTGAGTGTTTCCTTTCATCTTACTGTAAACAACTCCACTACATCTCAGATGGAAATATTGTACTCCACTATATTTATCTTAAATTTTCTTAAAGAGTATTGACACAAAATATAATCAACAAATATGTTATGATGTATTATTATAGATTAAATTGCCTAGCAGTATATGAAGTAGTTAAAACTAGCTACACCTTGGCTGCAACATGTTTTATGTTTTTATTGAAAACCTATCCAATACAATAAGAATGCCTGCAATTCTGATCTTATCACTTTTGTCTGCAGGATCTGTTCTCCGCTGCACAGAGCCAGATATGAATCCAGGAGTGATGATGAGGAGATGAATTATAGTGTTATGAGTTGCAGGTGCAGGCCGATGCATGCAGTGTAAAGATTCCTCCAACCTACATACCATACCGGTTTAAACAGGTATGCCGTTCACCCTGAGAATACATATATGTAAAGTAATGTTGTGCAAGAGAAGTATTTTATATTTGCACATTTCATAAAGACAGGCTCATACAAAACTCTGTAGCTGCAGGCATGTATACATAGTGTGCATTTACCATTTGTCCCAACTAGTGCAGAAATGTACTAATTCTTAAAACTAATTTACATTTAGACAATAGATTGAGTTGTTATTTAAGCATTACGCAGATTAACAGAAGCTCAAATTAAAGTTTCTGTGTCTGAAATGTAGTATAGCTCTTGTGGGGTGAAAATTAATTCATGCCATGTTGGTAAAATGGGAAAAACAAGAAATCCTCCAGTTATTCCGACTTTGACACATTCACACACCAAGCCTACATAAGCATTTGTGTAACAAATTTGTAACAGTCCGTTAACAAGTGAAAGCACATACTGAAAAACAACGCAGCCCCTTCTTGAGGAACTAAATCAATTGAATCAGAGTTAATACTGGATTTTATTTTAATGGAACTGCCAGTGATGGTGTTAGCCATTTTGACACCAAGCTGTCAGAAACAGTTTCTCCCACTTGGTTGTTCGTAATTACGGCCTGAATGATATAACCCAAACACAGCATTAATCTTGAAATGTGTGACTTTGGCTATGAATAACTGAAACTTCCTATTTAACTGATTCAACTATTAATAAAACTGTAAATCATCACAGAGAAAACACGACTGCATATTTAGTTAACAGCTCATTGCCCAAAGCAATCGCAGTCTCTATCTGTCACAGGTTGCTGGTGGAAAGGCTTCAACTTGTGAGTGCTTGCATTAAACACAACAGTAATATAAATGTACATGATTAACCCTCATCGACCCCACAGAACCCAGTCAGTTTTGTCATATCTCACAGGTGCTCTATTCTATCATTCCAATTTTTCATGACTTCAAGTGTTAATCAATTTGTTCCTCATGACTTCATATCATTGTTTTCTGTTTCTGTTTTAATTAGTGCTTTTTAAAAAGACCAATGTATCGGGTCCTGGGGTCAAAGACCCCAGTCAAGAGCAACCAATTGCAGCCTATGCAGTTAAGATAGATAAAACAGAATAGATAGATCAAATAAAATGTTGTTGATGTTGATGTTTTGCTATGGGTCATAATTTAAAGCATCACACACTATCAGGGTGTAGGGGCATGCAATATGCAAATTAACTGTAGCTTTCCTAAAATATTCATAATCTGTTTTTTTTTTCTCTTCAGATAACGTTAATTACATAACTAATAATGTTTTGAAAAGAAATAAGCTTTTGCTATGATGGTTGATTCTTATAGTAGCTTATTCTTGGGGTCCCCAGGGACCCCAGTCAGTAGTCCTTGTATAATATCTCTCTTTTCTTTTTTGATATATTGTATTGTTATTGTTCTTATTATGCAGTATATATCTTGTTCTAATTGTTTGTCATCATGATTATGTAGTTACATAATACATAATACATAAAACTACATATTATATATATTATGTAGTTATAATATATATAACTAAACTGGAAAAACAAAGTTTGGAAACTTGTGTTTGATGGATTATTTCTCTGTTGTTACAATGCTAATGGTCATTGTATTTTATATAGTTGGAAAGCCTGTTTATTTACCTTCGCAATGATGTCCAACTTGTAAGGATCATGCATTTGTGGGATGAGCAGCACAGCTGATTATGTGGGTAGCGCCCAAGAAAAATTTGCCAAAATGCTCCGTCAATGGTAAACAGTGTATTCTCCTGTTGGTATTGACTCTTGTTTTGAGTTGTTTTATGTATTGGATGATTGAACTCTCTATCAGTAACAAGGAACAAACAAGACATATTGACAATTTTACACTTTATTCATTTAATACAATATGTCAGGAGCCTCAGTAGCGGTGGAAGATCCATACGCAGCCACAACAGCCTGGCACCTCCTCCTCATGCTGATCACCAACCTGGTCACACGTTTCTGTGGGATGGCATTCCATTCCTCAACCAGGATTCATTCCAGGTCAGCCAGCGTGGTTGTGTTGGTCACTCTAACACGTACAGCACGCCCAAGCTGATCCCACAAGTGTTGAATTGGGTTGAGGTGTGGACTCTTGGCAGGCCGTTCCATTCTCTCTACTCCCACATTGTGGAGGTAGTCTGTGATAACCCTGGCTCTGTGGGGGCGAGCGTTGTCATCTTGGAGGATGAAGTTAGGTCCCAGATTGTGGCGATATGGGATCACCACTGGCTGCAGAATCTCATCCCGATATCTCACTGCATTGAGATGACCTTCAATGATGACAAGCCTCGTTTTGCCAGTGAGGGAGATGCCGACCACCAAAAGCTGTTACTCGATCTGTGCAACAATCAGCATAGCGTTCTCCGCGTTGTCTCCATACTTTGACCCTGCCATCCAACTTTGGCAGACACAACCTGGACTCATCACTGAACATGACATTCCCCACATGTTCAGGTTCCATTGTCTGTGTTGTCAACACCAGCGCAAACGGGCCTGACGGTGAAGGGCAGTCATTGCAGGCTTCCTGGTAGCCTTATGAGAATACACTTTATACCATTGGCAGAGCATTTTGGCAAATTTTTCTTGGGCGTTACCCACATAATCAGCTGTGCTGCTCATCCCACAAATGCATGATCCTTACAAGTGTGACATCATTTCGAAGGTAAATAAACAGGCTTTCCAACGATGTAAAATACAATGCCAATTAGCATTGATACAACAGAGAAATAATCGACCAAACACAAGTTTCCGAACTTTGTTTTTCCAGTATATATATATATACATATACATATACATATATATGTATATGTATATATATATATGTGTATATATATATAATATGTTGTTGTTGTTTTGTTTGTGAAGTCTTAATTTGTGCAAAATAAATAAACACATAAACATAAACATAATATGTTGGTAGGATGAGGGTGAAGCACTGAATAGGATATTAGTCTCAACAAAAGTTATCATTCACAGGGTCCCTCTTAAGATACTCGAAAAAGAAAGCAAAACTTGTACCAGATCATTTATTTTTTGAGAGTATGATGTTGTGATCAAACTGCAGCACTTTATTCAGAAATAAATCCTCTTTTTACATATTGTACTCGCAGTCAGGACGGGCTGTATTATGTCAAATGTTTGTGGACTTGACAGGGATGTATACGCAGGTCATAGTGCAGTAATGTAAGATATTAGAAATTATGAAAATGTCATTGAATGACAACAGATGTTCATCTAGACATCAGATGGGCACTAGGCACCCTGTAATGCTTAGTACACGCCTGAAATCCACAGTGGTAGAGGGAGGTGGAGAGTCAGCTTACTGGGTGGGAAAATAGCACAGACTGTCCTGAGGGTGGCGCCAGAGGAAAAGACCAGACTCCAGAGACACTGCTATGGAAGTAAGGGGTTGATAGTGCTGATAGACTGATTTAAATGGAGCAGATGTATTGATTTGAACAGCTGATTGATTGCTCCACCCAAGAAGTGCATTATGAGAATTGGTAATGGGAAATAATGGGAAGTGTATGGAGTAAAACACTAGAGTCTAGACACTAAAGGAGAGTGCACATACTTTTCACTTTGCTGTTTATTATGCTATATAAGAGTGAATAGATTTAGTTATACAGACTGTGGCCTTCAGCTTAATATAAATAAGTAATACTTGTAATTGAGTATTTACAGAAACAATCCCTGCATGTCTTAAAATGTGTAGGTCTGGACAGTGTAAAAGGAGCACCGCTGGCACTTTCAGACAACAATGGACAAAAACTATTGCATTAAAAAATCAATAACACAGAGCACTGCAGATGAATACAGATTGCATCAGTCCTAACAGTAAAGATGACTGAAGCTGCTCCAGGAAGTTATGACTGCACACCCACCACTGATTCACAGGGGTCAGATGCAGGGCTCTTTATGTCTGTGCCAGCTGTTCATGCCTGTTTTGTCATATCAAACGCTGAATAAACAGTCTAGAACAAGGTTTTATTAAAACGATGGGGGTATTATATGGGATTTCTCTCAGTTTCACTCAGAAGATTTCCACAGGGAGGCATCCAAATGCAGATACCTCAGATATAGAGCTGAGAGCATGGCTGTTCTTCTTTTACTTAAACCCCACAGTCTCTCATTTATTACAAGATTTTTATTTCATTTTTCAATTGACATGCGGTCAACAATATTTTGAATTCAGTCAGCAGGATAAATGATGTTCACTTTCTGCAGGTAGAGAAAATATGTACAGTAGCATGGCAGAGCCTGCAGCCTTATGCCTGTATGTTATTTCCAATTTCCAACCCTAAAACAATTATCATGTGTAGTTTAGTTTTACAGTAGTTTTTAATGTATTGTATGAAGAGGCTTGAATGCAATGGAAGACATCAGCTGATATTTCCTAAGAAATAGGCTACATGAGATGTAATTCTTCACACATGCTGTCTGTTATCATGGTGTTACTATTGAGTACAAAGTGAAACTAGACCAAGTCGGTGAGGCTGGAGCGAGGAGAAACCGAAGCATCTGCCATGGTGAGGAACTCAACCCAGTTCTGACAGAAGCCACGTGAATACTCTCCTGTGTCAACGATGAGTCCCCACAGGCGCCTCTGGCCCGTTTTGTTCCTCAGAGCCAGCTGAGCCTCTCGCTCTGTCACATTGAAGCTGATGTTCAGAACTTGTACCACCAGCAGGTAAAGGAGTCCACTTGTGACAATGCTGCTGTACCAAGCACAGGTGAAGCACAGTGCCATGCTGTGAAGATAAAGAAAGAGTGAATGTGACATAACAGAAATATAATGTTTGAAATGTATTTGTTTTTTTGTTTTATGTGTTTTTTGTATTTGTGTCTATAGGACCCCCTCGAAAATGAGATGCTACATCTCAAGGGGCTATCCTATCCTTTCAATAAATTCAAAATATTTAATAGTACAGCATTTTGAACTATTTTTTAAACTGGTTCAGCTAATCACTTTATCTGAGAGTTTGTTTTACTAATTTTAGCCAAATTCTTTATTCATAAGGCAAAATTCTTAAAGACCCCACCCATCTTCATGTGCTATTATAATGAAACACAACTCTATATTAAGTCCCTGAAATGAATGAAATCAAAATATGCCAAAGATCTCTTAATATTACTTTATTATCTGACCCTATAACTAACTATCGCTTAATCCCTTTTTTTTACATACATTTTTACATTTTGTTTTATTCATGTCATGCTTTTATTTATTTATTTTATTGTCTGTGTAAATGTTTTGTCTGTTGTGATATCTGCTCAGTTTTGAGGATGATAACTTTGTTATTGTAATGATTTTGCCTTACTGTTTGTAAAATCATTCATCTTGTGATTTGTGTCACCAATCTTCATTTATAGTAAATACGGCACAATCCAAGGCAAAAAAAGAGGGGATTGCAATGCTTAATATGTATAAATGCACACATGCACACCTTGCCAAAAGTGTATCTTCTGTTCATGCGAGTTTCTTAAGACAAAATGAACAAGAATAAATATATAAATTAAATTATTACTGCAATTTAACTATGACACAAGCAGAAAATGTGTTTTCTTGTCAAATATTGCCACAAAATATGACCATCTATAAACAGTTGTCAGACCATAATTTATAAATAAAATAATCTTTAAATAGTTTCACTCAAGCACTGAAAAAAGACATGACTGGTAAAAAGAGATCTTTTTAGCGTAATTCATGTCCTTGCTAATGCTATTGATGTATTCGCTAATATTTATTAGAAAATATCTATTGATCATACTTATTTAATATCGACCAGGAAAGATTATGGTTTTTGTTTTAATATTACTTTTAAGAACGTTTACAGTGTTTACTTCCGTGTGTGTGTTGAAATACGAACCAATGAATGCAGAGTTACTTTAATTGCAAATAAGACAAATCTTCTGATTGGTTAGCTGGCTGTGTGATGGTGATGACGATGCGTCAGATGACCGTGAGAATTCGTTTAGCGGCAACGTCTGTTTTACAATATTAAGTTATGCTAGCTATCTGCTAACTAAACATAGATGATACACGGTTACAGCAAAGCGAAAGGCTAAAAAAAATAAAAAGATAAAGAAGACTTCGGGAAAACATAGCAACTATCTCGACTTTGTTTTAAAGGTTGGCTCGCTAGCAAAGAGCCTGAGGAGGACGGTGCTAATGCTAACATTGATAGCTATGAGGAGGACGGTGCTAAACTCAGCTGGCCCACCTCCACTTGAACCAGACCAGCATCCAAGAGGACCTGAGCATCAGGATGACAACAACCACCGAAGCTGATGGCGAGACCAGTGGCGGCTACCTGGTAAGTTACCAAGTAGTGATGGGAATTCCGTCTCTTTTTAGTGAGCCAGATCATTTGGCTCAGCTCACCAAGAAGAGCCGGCTCTTTCGGCTCCCAAACGGTTCTTCGTTTTACCACTTCTGCCTTTTATAATTCAGCCAAATTTAGCGCTGTTTTGATTTTTTATTAGTATGTTTGCGTTATATCACTTAAACTATTCAATATAATTATACTGAACCCTATAATTTCCTGAATACCATAATTTTACATGCTGCTTCGTTTCCGACTGTCACTCATCTTGTCTGCCATTTGCGCACCGCACTCCTCTCTCTTTCTCTCCTCCCTTCCCTCCTGCTCTGTACCTGTAGACTGTCAGTGCGCACCCCCGCCCACTCCCTGCTTGATGGTATGATCCTTGTCTGTCATCACCTGATTGGTCGCACGGACATCATTAACACAACATTCAGTCACAGCCAGTACATGGAGTGCCCGTGGCGCGGAGAAGATCGTCCCATCATTCTGCCTTGAATTAATTTAAATTTTTTTTTAAAAAGGCCCTTGGACGGGAGCCGGTTCCCATCGTTCACTTAAAAGAGCCGGCTCTTTGAGCCTGCTTGTTCGCGACCGACACATCACTATTACCAAGGCCCTTTTCACAGCAGCCATTTTGACATGTCATTGCAGGGTAAACACAGGTGTAATTAATACCATAAATTATGGCCCTGTTCCCTGGCCCTGGGCTAGGGTCCTGGTATTGTGCATGTTGGCTCACTGGTGTGACTGTGACACACTAAATATAAGGGGACCATAATTCATTTGATCAATTACAATACACCTGTGTTACCCTGCAATTATATTTCAAAATGAAAAGGGCCTCAACCATACCTTTAGCAAACTATTTCAACCATGTAACCACTACAGTACGTTTGACCAACGATTTCAACTGTTTATTCATACTTTATGTTTATATCCTGTTCAAGCCTTAAAAGCCGAGCAAATCCATAGACGAATAGAAGAAGAATACTGGTAGTGGAGCGGATAACAAGCACCAAATTTGGCATGATGATTGCCGAGGGGTCACTAAGCAAATATAAACAATTGGCCACTTGAAAATCCAAGATAGTGGCCATTTTTCAAGATGACCACCATATTGACCTGCGGATAATGGTTTCTCTCATAGAAATTCATCTACTTGATTGATTTGAGTGATCTTGGTGTCAAATTATATGTTTTCTGGCAAGCTGGATCTAATTTTGATAGTTTTAACAATTTTCAACTGCAATATGGTGGCCATTTTTCAAGGTGGCTGTCAAATTTACTGGCAGAGAATGTTTTTTTTAAGGAAATGCATGTACTTGGTAAATTTGAATGTGTGATTTAGAGTTATATGTTTTCTGGTATGCTTGATCTAATTTTTACAGCTTTAACATCCTACAATAACGTTTTTCTTACTTTCTGGCCGTCCGCTGAGTCTTTGCTTTGTGGTTTTTGCGGCTTGAGAGTCCACAGTTCCAGCACCTGGTGTTGGATATGGAGCTTGTCATATTCCTGCTTATCTTTCAGGGAAGGAAATTTTGGAATACTGATCCCCTACTCGACCAAGTAGATGAATTTCTATGAGAGAAACCATTATCGGCAGGTCAATTTGGCGGCCATCTTGAAAAATGGCCGCCATCTTGGATTTTCAAGTGGCCAATCATTCATATTTGCTAAGCGTCCTCTCGGGAATCATCATGCCAAATTTGGTGCTTGTATCACTATTTGCAGGATTTTTCCACTATCCGCTCAATTATGGTTGTTAATTTCAAAATGGAAGGCCATGTGTTCATATTTTAAACACCACTCAGATAGAGGTTCATCTCAAATATAAGGCTGTATACTCTGAGCAGGGCTGTATCAAATGTTATCTTTTTTTTTTACATTCAAAGCTTTGACATTGCTGCAGTGAAAAAAAATGTTTTTGAAAGGCTAAACCCCCCAAATATGGATTGAAGCAGAATATTTCGTTAGATAAAACATGTTGTTAATTTTGGAAATGATTACAACTATCTTTTTTTCAATCAGTTTTGACTTTTGGACTGAGACAATTACAGAAAGGAGGACTGAGCGCTGCGTTTCTCGCTGTGTGTGTGTGTGTGTGTTTGAGAGAGAGACAGAGAGAGGGGAAGAAAAGGTGGAAGGTGGACTATTGCATGCAATGTTTCTGTAAGTTATTATTATTAATAATATTTTGAATGTCAACATTATGAATGAAGCTCAAAGCTTTGTTTAATTGTAATCCTGGTTGGGCAGTATGTGCTTGCATATGCCATTGAGCTCCACACTGTAGGCTAATGATATTGTTGCTGCCGGTCCCGGAAAGTATTGTTGTGATCATGTGGTGTAAAACCGGTATGATAGAAGATATCTACAGATCTTGATGTTGTCCTCAAGGTTGTGATTATAGCTGTATAGCTTGTCAGTGTAAATCCTGTATAAGCTATAGGGCTGGGCGATATGGAGAAAATCAAATATCACATATCACATATAATATCGATATATTGCCCAGCCCTGATAAGGTACAGGTGTTTCAAACAGTTAGTAATAAAAGTAATGTCACTGAAGATGTTGTGCCTGCAATCGTGATGGAGACAGATCATAAAAGAGTGCTGCCGTACCTGGACTGGCTGTAGACACCGGGGCAGTAGAGGAGAGCCGTCATTAGATACTGTCGAGGACAGAGGCTGCAAAGCACCAAACTGATCCCATACAGAGAGGTCAACACGAACACAGAGAGGGTCAGCAAGAAACTGCGATGGTTTGCCTGTCCGACACAGCTGTTTATCCTACAACACCTCAACACATATAGACATAACACAGACACACAGCACAGCGTACCAGTTTAGAGATTAAAGCAGCAACACACTAGAATGATGAGATAGCAAGATTTTAAAGGTTACATTTGAATGACTTTTGCATAATTCCTAGTCATATTAAAGCAGCTGTTAAAGTCTTATTCAGTGATGGCTTCGTCCTCCTGGTTGCCCTGAAACGGTGCGTCTTTGGGTGCTTGGACCTCGGTGTACCTGCTTTAAGGTTTTGTTTAAGTTTATATTTCAAGATAGTTTAGCTGAGAACTGTTTTCACCTTTGGAAGATATTAGTTCCCAACTGTTCACAGTAAGGTCTGAGGATTATCCTGAATAACAGGGACATTGTTTCTGGAAATACACACCCTTTTTGAAATGTCAGTATTCAATGCTTTTGGGCACCACAAAATGTGTTTTTATGATCCATTGAAATTACTTTTAATAGCTGATTCATGTCCATTTAATTGACATGTTGTTGACCAGTAGGTGTGTCTAATTGCAGAGGTCATGCCCAGACAAATTCAGGCTGTCAAGGGCCATCAACAGGTTTAGACCTAAAGTGTGCCCCTTACAAAGTGCAAATAAATTTGCTGATGATTGTGTAATCTAATGGCATAGAGTTTTTGCTAAAGATATGATCGTTGGTGTGTAATTACAGAGCAGTTATCTAATCCATCTTCTATATTCATTTTCATGATCTGTTGTGAATTCACAATACAGAGAAGTATAACTGACTTAGATGTGATTCACAGGCTACACAGCAAATATAGATGCATATGTTATATTTAACCCACCAGACACAGTGGTGGTCCAGACGTTGGACACATGATCCACAGGTTCGGCAGTGTCCGGAACGTGGAGGTCGTGTTATTTTGCACACAGGACAGCTGTTCCATTTTGCGGTCAGGGCCTCTTTTGTTGTCCCTGAGGAGGCTGCTAATTGGATAGATCCATTAAGGTGTGTGGTGTCTTTGTTGGCGTCCTGACTGTGGCTGTGTGTCTCACGTAGAGAAGCGGTCACCAATCCTGGACCTCTCTTGGTGTGAATAAGAGAGACAAGAGTGAGAATCACCCCAATGGTCACAGTACACACCTGCAGCTGGCTGACGTCTTCACGAGGTAAAATCTCTGTGATGAAGAGGTAATACATGTAGAATAGAGAGAAGAGCGCCAGGGTGAGGAAGAAGAGGGTACGTCTCTTCTTTCTGTGCGTGGCATAGTAGTACCACAGCACCAGGCCGGGCAGAGCTGTCAGGATGATGATACCCAGCAGGTAGTGCAGCGCTGCAACCCGCAGAAGGAGAGGTAGCAGCACCAGGGCCGGGATCATGGAGATCTCCAGTTTGTCAATCATGGCCCCGAGTATAGGAGACTGACGTCCACCTTTAGGGGGTCTGTCTTTCAGCCACCTACAGAGAACAGGGATCATAGAGTCATAATTACAAACATATGTAATTATGAATATGGCTATACAGATGTCTGTGTGTTATGTATGCATTACTTAGTTAAAAGTAGGCCTAATTTGTTTGTGGTAACTTGATAAAGCATTTATTAAGAAATATGCGACATGTAAGCACAACAAACCCTGAAATAATAAGGGCTTGAAATCTAGATTTTAATTTGGGGCCCCTCTACAACAGTCATTCCCGAAGAATGGGTCGGGACCCACTGGGGGGTCGCAGGAGATTTTATTAGGGTCGCCAAATAAATTTTCAGAATTTCTTCCATAGACTTTTTTTTAACATTTACATCTGCAGTATATCTTTGAGCCACACGAGAGTCTGAATGTTGGTATCGTTCTGATAATTCTTATAACATTGAATCTAATATGAAAGGCTAGCGTTCATCCTGTTTGTTTTACTGATGAGAGGGGAAAAAAGGAGAGCCTGTTAACTCTGCCTAATTGCATTTATTTTGTCTCATTTATTAAGTATTTAAAATTTTTATAGGTTTTCAATAACACATGCATAAAACAAAGTTGTGATTTCTCAAATGTTTATATCTTCAAAATGGCTGGTTTACCTATTCAAGATAAGATAGGGTGATGTGGAAATGGCAGTAAAAATAGTCAGTAACGTTACGTGACGTTATGTACAAATTCACTCTTCTCATGATTTATAGATGAGGCCTATTGTGAATTGGGTCGCGAATGTTTGTCATTTTTAAAAAGTGTGTCCACAGAAAAAAAGTTTTGGAAACACTGCAATACAAGACAGGACCTCAGAATTGGTGTCACATTAAAAGAATAGTTTGACACTGTCTCACTTTCGCTTTCTTTACTAAAGTTAAATGTGAAGATTGATACCACTATGATGTCTGCCAGTTTAATACGAACCTACAGCCGGGAGATGGTTAGCTTAGCTTAGCACAAAGACTAGAAAGAGGGGGAAACAGCTAGCCTGGCTCTGTCTGAACCCTCGTGTGTTTAATCTAGTGTAAAAAAATGAATGGTAAAAACTACAATTTGCTGTTTTACAGGGGGTTATGTGACAGACTATTTCTTGGCTGGGAGATGTTGCCAGGCAACCAGCGATCCCAGGAATTTGCTGCTCCCAGCTAAGAAGCGGTCGTGTCTAGTTGGTAATCCTCAATTTGCAAAACTCTCGCGAGACGGTTGAGGTTAAGCATTGACCTTGGATGGTTAAGGTTAGGATACAGTGGTCGGTCAGCGAGTCTCGCAAGAATTTTTGCACGTTTTCGCAAATTTAGGATAACCATCTAGACACAACCTCAAGAAGCCAGTTGGGCTGGGCGATGTGGCCAAAATCTTCTATCCTGATATAGCTCACTTCATACCTCGATAACGATATATATCATGATAAAGCATGTCTTCTGGTAATTCAATAAATAAATAGTTTTTCTGAAAGAACCACATTGTAAAGCCTATTCATGTATACTCCTGTGTGAATTAAATACTTAGTATTTTCTCATTTCATTAAGAACTTAAGTGCAAATTACCTGGTAAAGGCTTCATCCAGATCTTCACAGTCACAGCAACATCCGTACTGGTCGATATCACACTCACAGCAACACATAGGATCATCTGGCTCTGGAGGCTTTAACTTCTCCCATTTCATAATGGCTTGCTAAAGATGAATCTGAAGTTTACAAGCTGTCGTTTCAAACACAAAAAGGCCGTCACTTTAAAACCCAATGAGCAAAGAACTACACAGTTACAGCACACAGGGGAAATGTTACAAATATGTAACTTGCTTCTGCATTTGAAAAGGTATTACCTACCACAACTAATAACAATACTCAGAACAAAAAGGTTTCTGCCATTAGTATTGGAGTCACTGTATGCAGCACACACACACACACACACACACACACACACACACACACACACACACACACACACACACACACACACACACACACACACAAACACACACATAAAGATCTCACCCTAACTCACTATACAGTATTATCCAGGTTACTGCAACTTATACTGGACTCAACTTGTACCTTAACTACCGTGACTTACTACAAGATCTTCTGTTTGTTATGAAAAATTAATAATTTCCAAAATCAGAGGATTCTCAGTCCCCAAGAGCTTCTAATGTAATTTGTTGAAACAAGGCCACTGTGTCCACAGGGACAAACTATCTGGGCCAGCAAACCCAAGACCTCAACACTCAGAGATGTACTTGAGTTATTGTCAGTGTGAGTCATTATTTCATCTTGTCATACAGAGCATGATCCAGATATATACAGGAATTACAGAATAAATCAACTTTTGATTGTCTTATCACAGTTTTCGTATTACTTTATATCAGACAATAATAATGATGACTTATTTAACTCTTTATCCAAATGTTCTAGTTGTGTAAATAAGAAAATCCACCTTCACAAACCCAAGATAAAATCTTTTCCCTCTTAACTTACCTTTTGTCTCTGCAACAAAAATACAAAACCATCAACACGTGTGGGCTGAAATGTCACATTTACTCTCTCCAGGTCAAAGTAATGCGATCTTCAGCAAACGATGAAGAGGAAAATGATTAAGAAGATGACCCCTTGTCACCAAGCTCCTTCTGTAAGTGAAAAACAGCAGCCTACTTTCTCATCAGTCATTTGTGTTGAAAAAAGGAAATTGGCATGTTTCTGCTGTGGCGATGCAGCGGCGACACCGAATCAGTGCAGTGGGATGGTTTTCATTTCTTAGATTTCTCCGGTGGAGATGTCCCAACAGAAGGCAACTTGGACTCCTCCTGACAAGTGGTTTGATATTTTGTTGCATCTGCCGGCTCACTTTTCCCCAAGACTATCTTCCTCGCATGTCTTTAAGTAGTTCACAAGACGTTTTCTTGCATAGCCTACTTCTTTACAGCTTCTATCAGTTACCATTTGAAGTTTGGCATGCTTGGTAAATATAGGTGCTACCTCAACTGGTTGACGAAGGCAGAGAGCCAGCAGTCTTTCATTCTCTCTCCACAGCTGACAGGCTATGTTGAGGTGTTCAAAAGCTCTGACAATCCACCGTGAGCTGGACGAGGGCTTGTATGAGAAACATGACAGGCACTCATAGATGAGAGACTGAGCGATGATCCAGAGGGCAGCCCCACCCTCTGGCATCACATTTCCTCCCCCAAGCAATCTGACCTTGCTGCTCTTTTCTGGGTGTGTGTGTGCGTGTGTGTGTGTGTGTCTGTGTGTATGTGTGTGTGTGTGAGTGATCAGAAGGAAAACCAGGGGACCCCTGTGTTTCTATACATTATTACACTCTTTGTGTCACATTTGTGACACTGGATACCAACAGTGACAATGTCATAACTTGATCAGCTGCAGAGGGTCAGATACAAATCAGCTTCCCTGCACATGTTTGGGATTTAGATTCATATTCTTGCTCATGAACACTTTAGCAGGGAGCTTGTTTGCCAACACTTGAGCTTGAATCCACTCTTTACCCTGCTGCCATGATGTTTAGCTCTGTTATTTCTGGCAATGTGTGAAACCCAAAGTGTTTCAATACTTGCCTGTATGTGTAGTGTTTACCACTTTGGATTTAAAATGTGAGGGTGCAGGTTGTATCCCCACGGACCCTCCATCTTTTTCTGCCTCTTCGCTAAGGTTCGCTTTGGCTACTATAAAAGCGCCAACTTCCTTGTACCTCCGCATATACTCAAATGAAGTAATTATATCGATTTTGGCATTAAAAAAATCAATTTTAAAACTGTAAAAAAAAATCGTGATACATAGGGGAATACATTTTTTTCCTCACCCCTATTGGTTTCAACAGTTAGCTGTTGCAGCTCGGTCGCACGAAAAGGTGTAAGAATGACACGATAATGTGCAAGGCAAATAAGTGCAATAAGAACGCTGTTCTTGCTTTTGCCGTGTCATTTGTACGTATGTAGTCTGTGCTGACTGCAATGTAAATTTATCTGCGTAAATATGCTAGGCTCAGAGCTAGTGAATAAAAAGTGGTGGGTGGGAGGGGAGGTAGATGGGTCCAACAAACACAGGACTTTCAACTATGAGACCGGTGTTTTGTTTTGTAAGTTACATTAGTGATGTTTGTGACTTGTTTTTCGTACTGATGTTACGTTGTTACGTATTGTACTTAGTTTACGTACTTATTTTAAAGCCAACCATGACGTTATTCCTAAACCTAACTAAGTGGTTTGAGACCGATGTTTTGTTTTGTAAGTTACGTTTCTGACGTGTTTTCCGTACTTATGTTACATTGTTTTTGTATGTATTTTACTTAGTTTATTTACTTATTTTAAGGCCAACCATGAGGTTTTTCCTAAACCTAACTAAGTGGTTTTGTTGCCTAAACCTAAGTGAGTGGTTTTGTTGCCCCCTGCTGGTACTGCACCTTAACACACATGTGCAGGGTCTGAAATTAACCTTTTTCCTCACCTGCCACTGTGAAAGGTCACTGATCATTTCTACCGGCCACTCAATTGTTTTTGTCTGCCACTTCTGAAATCTAGGTAGAACACTTTAAAATTGTAAACACTGAGTCAATGGTACCAGACCGTAGAAATTTGGAATATATCATGTAACCTTAATCCATAACTATATTTAATTTAGGCTTTAGAATTGCTTTTTAAAAATAATATTTCTTAATATAAGGAAAACCTGTCTGCCATGGTGGCAGATGACCTGTATTTTTTACCTGCCACAGCCAACATTTACCCTGTATTTGGCAGGTGGCGGGAGCTAATTTCATTCCCTGCACGTGTGTAATATTCACACCTCGGCGAGGCAAAAGGTGACACTGACAAGATATCTTCTGGTGGACAGGCGGGTCTATTACACGCTTTGGCTTGATATCAGGTTGCAGCACAGGGAATATCAAAGAAATATGGAGGCTAAATGGAAAAAATGCAGTGGTAAAATGCAGCTTTTAAAAACTGATCCATCAGAAGTGACTGCTACCTATCAACAGCTAAATACCCTGAAGTTCATGAAGTAGTCAAAGACATGCAGCAATTTCAAGAGTCGACTGTTGGCGGATATTAGAAACTTCAATAATTACATAAAAAATGTATTATTCTATTTCACTTTCAGTTCCGTTAATGTGTTTCTTACACACACATGCTGGCCGTCAGTCAATCATTACAAACCAAACAATGAGAGACAGAGAGGCAGGTGCATTGTAAGCTATAGGCCGGTATAACTTGAGACCACTGAAACCTCTTAATGTGTCCGCACCAGTGTGAGTCTGGATGGACTGAATCAATGCAGAGAAAAGATGCTGCTCTTGCTCCTGAGGGTTATGCTTCCATTAGTCTTGATGGAGCCCGGAACCAGAGATACCGGCACTAATCTATTTTGGAGGAATTAATGCTGGGAGTCAGGCTGAACCAAGAGTACATGCTGAAGATTACACATCAGCAAACTACAAGGGATGTTGTACTCGCAATGAACAAAGCATGACGGGTGAATGTAATGAAGGGGATATATAGTTCTGGCCTTTCCCTCTGCTCTGCCCTATGCACGTCATCCTCCACATGTTTTAGTAGATTGACATTGCTTGAGTCCTAGTTTAAAGGCCCTGAACATCTTTTTCTCAATTAGCTTCTTACTATGAGTAATTAGGTCTTATATGAGCACCCAACTTTTTGCCAAAGTTCAAACAGTTTGAGTTATTTCATGATAGATTTAAAAAAAAAAAAAAAAAAAAAATGTTTTGTCCGTGTGCTTCTCACTGATTTCAAGTAGGGCTGCAACAATTATTGTCATTGTCGATTAAACTGTTGATTATTTTCTCGATTAATTGATTAGTTGTTTGGTCTATAAAATGTCAGAAAATGGTGAAAATGTTGATCAGGGTTTTCCAAAACCCAAAATGACTCCCTCTATTGTCTCGTTTTGTCCACAACTCAAAGATATTCAGTTTACTGTCATAGAGAAAGTAAAGAAACCAGAAAATATTCACATTTAAGAAGCTGGAATCAGAGAATTTAGACTTATTTTTCTTTCACAATTATTCACACCGATTAATCGATTATCAAAATAGTTGCTGATTAATTTAATAGTTGACAACTAATTGATTAATCGTTGCAGCTCTAATTTGAAGTGGGTGGGACTTGTTGGAGAAAGGGGATGTCATATACTTATGTGCACAAATCGAAATTTAGAAACATTTTAATCAAAATATGACGACGTTTGAGGAGTTGTTTGCTCGTGTTTCTAGGTCACTGTCAATCAAATCTGACCACGCCACATCCACACAGATGAAGCAGATTATCTGAGTTTTTGTTTTTAACTCATGATATAAAATGTTATTTTCAAAATTTTTACTTTGATCGTTGCACATTTAGTTAAGAATATTAAATGTTTTCAAGATTTTAAACAATGTTTAAAGGGCACAGCTTGTTAAATGTAAAAAAGCCATTTATAATGCTCAGATTTTGCAGCTTTGCTAAAAAATTTAATCATTACTTAAAAAAATAAGAATTTGTGGGCCCGATTTAACAATAAATTCTAAACACGTAAGGCACCTTACAACATTGTCTCTTGGGCTGGTAAGGATTTCAAAAATACCAAATATGTTAGGCTGAATTTTAGGAAAATATGTACAAAATTATGTTTAGAATATCATATTTGATGTGACCGTGCAGGCGTAAGAAAAGTTGGGTGTGTTGGACTCAAATATTTCACTCAGTCCAAGGCATTATACTTAAGGTGACCAGACATCCCGGTTTGTCCGGGATCGTCCCAGTTTTGAGATGGGTGTCCCGAGTCCCAACAAATATCTGTAAAACACTATAATGTCCCGATTTTCAACATTCACTACCAAATTGTCCCGGTTTTCACCACAATATACAATAGTACGTCGATGAGTGCATAAGTGCAAACATGTGCATGAATGTGTGGTACACTTACGGGTCCCGGTTTGGGGGTTTGAAAATATGGCCACCCTAATCATACTGTACTGTAGCTTCAAGCAAGAGTTGAAACAAGTAGTGTCATACAGTGTTTGGTGTACAGTGTAAAATGTTTTTCCTCCTCTTCCTCACTTCTTCAAAGCTACTAAAAATACATTTATGGGGAAAATTAGGTTTCAAGAGGTTAGTCAATTGAAAAGATCCTTTTCCTAACAGTCACCCTGCAGCATTTAAACAACTTGTGGGTGCCACCTAGAGGTGAGAGTCGTTCACTGAACATCTGTGTGTTCAAGAGTTGCAGCAGGTTAATTCTCACTCTTATTCAGCTGCTTCAAAGGTAAAAGTAGACTTTATATCGCTTTCCTGTTCCCATCAGTTGCGAAAAGGAAGTTGTTTTGAAGATTACTACTATTTATAATCAAATGTATTTATCCACTGCTTTATAGAGCGGGCTTTCAGTGGAGTGAAGTTTGCTTTGTAAATGAAAGTTTCCTACTTATACTAAGCAGTGACGAACACTTATTCAACAAACTCCCCATGAACATGATAAACAAAATCTTACTGACACAATGACCTTTAATCATTTCTTTACATTTATTTCAGGAGACAGCAACGTACCACGAATATAATAGTGAGACATCTGTTACAACACAACTCTAACAGACTCATTCATTCACATTTTTTGCACATAATATCAAGTATATTGTCCACCACATCACTGTCACACGTAAGAGGTAAGAGGAGGAAGAATGCCTTTAACCCCCTGATATACAGTAACGCATTGCATCTGTCCCTTTACCTTTGTGCATGTTCCCATTTGATTAATAATCTGTATTGAACACTGTCACATCTGGGGGAAAAGAAACATCCCTTTCCACGCTCTGTTGCAGCTATTGGTTGAGTGCAAGTAAAGCACCTGATTGGGGGCCCACTGATTTTAACCACAACATGATGGCGGAGTGATCTATAAGTGCTATGCAATGGGCTGAGTGAAGGTGTTGCTACATCTGCTGAGCAGACCGTATTTTCAGGTTTCTTAGGGGATTCCAGTATTGTGATTTTGAAGTAGATGAGACAAAAATCAACTAAATTAAATGGAAATTTGTGCAGGAATGTTTAAGGGGACGTAAACACAGAGGAATAAAAGAGTTCACATGACTGAGGCAGACATTAAGAACACGGGCCATTCAATCTGCACTATGTTGCACTGCACGGGGGTTTGGATATGTGGGAGAGGAAGTGAGAGGTAGGAAACTCATTCCTCCAGGGTCCGGAAGGCGTTCTGCATGTCCTCCACCAGCTGGGCGAATTCTGCTTTAATCTTAGCTTCGCCATCCTTCACAGGGTCCTAAAGAATCAGAGAATAAATTATTTATCTTGACTGATGAGAAATAGACACAAACATAAAAACAAACATGAAGAACAAGATAATCTCTAGAGATGCACCGATTGCAATTTTCTTGGCCGATTTCCGATTTTTTAAAAATCTGACCTGCTGATTCTGATTTACTTTCTAATAACTAATTGACAGCAGGGCTCCATACTAATTTTTATTTTTACCACCATCCCAAAAAAAAATGTCAACCATCCCAAAGTCAGTGTAAACCGTCCAAAATTACAAATGTTATCCTTTTAACTCGTTATTGTCATCTATAGTAGTTATTTGCATAAAAACAAATAACAAATGATAAGAAATAAATGATTTTATTTTTTTTTTTAAATACTAGCTTTGATTAAAAAAAATCTTGGCATTAGTAGTTTTATGCATCAAAAGCTGCTTAGCACTAGTGTCTATTTTATATTTTTATATCTTTCAAACAACTGTATTTACTCAAGTTTTTCGCCAAAAACTAAATTTTACAAGATTACAAATGAACATAACATGATAGTGTTAAAATTTACCTTTGTTTGATTTTTACTGAATAGAGCTTGAACACATCATAATGCAATGTAACCATCCTCTGTGTGTGTGTGTGTGTGTGTCATGCGACAGCGGCAGCACATCTGTGTAAATGTGATCTGAAATATGAGACTGATTGACGATCAGCTGAAAACTGTCGATCGAAACGGTTTCGATCGGCAGGTGATTGACTGGTGCATCTCTAGTTATCTCCTCCACAAAATGAGGAACAGTCATGTACCTTGAACTTCATGGAGCTCATTTTGTACAGGATCTCTCCCATGTTCTCCCTGATTATGGCCCAGGTGATTTTGTTGTCACTCTGTGCCGTGGACTCCACCGCGTGTCTGGCCATGTCGTAAAAAGAGATCATGTTCGAGAGGATGCCAACAGTTTTGTAGAAGGGGCAGAACCTGTGTGTAGGGACAGACAAATATATTAAGCTCACAGTTTATGTAATAATCAAGTGACGGAAAAATATTTAGAGACATCTCCCCTTCATACCTTTTCCATTGTTTCTACAGAAATCACTTGAGGTCTTAAAATACATTCATTTCTAAGCTGTTTAGTTACTGTAGCTTATGGCTATATTTTCTAGAAATATTGCTAACTTCCTGTTGTGAGAAAGAGGTTGGTGAGATGTTTTGTCTTCACCTGTCGTAGGGGGTGTAACCATTCTGCTGCAGGAAGTCGTCCTTAATGAGCTTTGCGACTTCTAGAGTGATCTTGTCTGTTTCAGCAAGAGAAGCCTGTGAACAAAACAAGATTGTGAGGATCAGCCCACTTTCTTCAGAGTTGTTGATTAACCAGTTTGGCTTGCTAACAATTTAAATGATTAACTCTACATCTCTAACAGAAACCTCTTCTATACAACACAGATTTCAAACACAAATGTATCGATTAAGTGGCTGTAAAAATGTGAGCATTTGGGCGAAAAATGTTTTAGAAATTAAATTCAGGGGGAACCATTTTATATAATCTCAACCGGACTCACCTTGCCTACAAGCTGCACGATTTCAGCCAGGTCCTCCTCCTCCTGTAGAATCTCCTTGGCTTTTGTACGGAGAGGAACGAACTCGGGGAAATGTTTGTCATAATATTCATCCAGAGCTCGTGTGTACTTGCTGTAGCTAATCAGCCAGTTTACTGAAGGGAAGTGCTTCCTCTGAGCCAGCTTCTTGTCCAATCCCCAGAACACCTAAAAATAAGAAAACAAAGAAGATTGACACGCACTTAGGCTGTGGTCAAATAGTCATAAAAACTTTTTCCTAACCACTTTTTTCTTGACCTTGATGGAAAACGAGAATGCATAAGGACTTAAGAAAAGACAACTGGGGTGCTAAGAGAATCCGACTGTACTTACACAAGTAACTATTTATAACACAGAGAAAATGAGTACAGTGACAAACTCAACGCTGTGCAATTCAAGTTAGGATTCCTGTCCAAAACAGAATCACACCCCGTAAGAAGGATGTTTTCAATTTATCCACAATGTACAATTAAACAGCAATGACGGAGGTCATTGATGGACAAATGGTGCGTCGCTTTAAATGTTGCTGCCGCAAGGAATTCTTGGACGGCATTATCTCCTTTCCTTTTGTAAAGGATGGTCCAGTGTATCCTATGCTAAAGGAGATAAGAAAGGAAGCATTGAAGCACCTTTCCTTAGTTTTTAGAGAATTCAACCAGCTCTTATCATGGCTGCCACTTAGATACATCCAGGTCATTTCACTGAGTTAGGAACCTTCCTAAGCTAAAAAGACTATTCAACTCGAGCCTAAAAATAGTGTGCAAGAAAGAAATATTGACTGCAAGGTCAAATGTTAGGATCGAGGGCTGAAGAGCTATTGCTTACCTGAACAATGCCCAATGTGGCTGAAGTGACGGGGTCTGAGAAATCTCCACCAGGGGGCGACACACTAAGAGGAATGCACTGTATTTAGGGAAAAGTCACTCCAATAATTGATAATGTACATTGCATGTTTAGGTTTGATTTATTAGGCTGCATACTTTTCTTATTCCCATGAAAAAGGAACTAGAGAAATATGTAAAGCTAATCACAAAGTCTAGCTGTCAAATACCTTTTCAACAACCTCTGTTTTGCATAAATCTTTAAAAATCATACAGATATAAAAATAACTTAGAATAGGTGGAGATGGTTATTTCACCACCAAAGGCAGATTCAACAGCGCAAAAAAGTGCAGCTACAAGACATTAAAGACATTTTCTAGAAAGGGGGAGAGAGAGAGAGGGGAGGGAGACATACGGAAATGGCCACAGGTCAGATTCGAACCCAGGCCGCCGTGGTTAGGACTCAGCCTTGTTACAGTATATGGGCGCCAACTCTACCAACTGAGGTATCGGGGCGTCCATCCCTGCTTATATGAAAGTCAACTCACGCTCCTACGATGCTGACGCTGCCTTCTCTCTCTGGATTTCCCAGGCACTTCACACGGCCAGCACGCTCATAGAAGGAGGCGAGCCTGGCACCCAGGTAAGCAGGATATCCACTGTCTACAGACAACAACATACACAAACTGTCTCACAGTGTCCTTACAAATACACATCAATCAATGACATCCATCATGAACTTACCAGCAGGCATTTCAGCTAATCTTCCAGAGATTTCTCTCAGAGCTTCGGCCCATCGAGACGTCGAGTCGGCCATCATGCTCACATTATAGCCCATATCTCTGAAGTATTCAGACAGTGTGATCCCTGCAGATATATAATTACATTCAATTTACAAATTGGAGTCTCCCAACAATTAAAAACAGGAAAGAAACAAAGGCATTTACTTAATGTTAACTACTCCAACATCATTCAAAATGGGATTTCAGGCAGTTTTCTTATAAATAAACGAGAAAGGGAACATTCACTTTGGTTTTTCATTTTGAATTATCATGTAGTGGTATTTAAAATGTTCTTTATTAAGTGAATGGTTGGTACCTGTATAAATTGAGGCCTCTCTGGCAGCCACAGGCATGTTGGATGTATTAGCAACCAGCGCTGTTCTCTTCATGATGCTCTCAGTCTTGCCATCGACCTCCATAGTAAGCTGTTGAGTAAGAGCAGTGATAACATAATACAATGTGAACGCTGGTGCTGTATAGACCATTTTACAGTTGTAAACGTAAACATCCCAAATGTGTCCCTGGCTGCGTCCGAAATCGCATACTATGCACTACATACCCAATACGTGTACTATCTTTTAACATATATTTGTGTGAACAAACAGTAGTATGTATCTTTTCGTCACTTCCTGAGAGCCTCCTGGCCAGTTGGAGATATGTAACCATGGTAACCCGTGCGGTTTGTGAGAATCAAAGCCTGAATTCATTTAAAGTATATATTACACCTAGCAAAGTGAAATCTTACAGAGCTGTCTGTCAACGTCTGTTATGAAAGTTGTCGTCACTACCACATTGCATCGTGGGATTTTTAATGCTGCCGTAGTGTCCAGCGTTGCATACTTTAATATTTCACCAGAAATAGTATGCAATTCATGTACTATTTTTTGTCTCACATACTGTTTTAGCGTATTAAATAGCATGTTAGTATGTAATTTCAAACGCAACCCCAGTTTATTTCCTGTTGTAGTGTATGCGATTGACATCAGCTGACAGGAAGTAAACATGGACCCAAGCTGTTGCCTAGCAATGCAATTCTATAAACAGTCTATTGAAGATTTTTTTCATCTAAACAACAACTGAAATCATTAGTTTCTCTTTACTCCTTTATTCTTTTTTAAACTTAAAAAGGAGCTGAAAGTGGCCCAGTAAAGTAGAAATCACAGATATGACAAATTGAAAAACTTTTTGTTCTTCCACCTACCTCGGGGAAATCCCGCAGCACTTCAGACATTTCATTTCCACGCTCTCCGCATCCAACGTAGATAATGACGTCACTGTTGGAGTACTTGGACAACGACTGCGAGATCACCGTCTTTCCACATCCAAATGCGCCGGGTATAGCGGTGGTACCACCCTGCACGCAACTGTAAGGTCATGCAGTTTCATTTGCAGCTTACAGATTTTATCACACAGTGTGAGTAAGACTCACTTTATTAAAGTTTAGAGTAAAAGCACAAGTGAAAACAGAGGCTGAAGTTGTTCAACTCAACTGGCATGGACTACTCACGGGAAAAGTGCGTCCAGAACTCTCTGACCGGTCAGCAGCGGATGATTAGCAGGCAGCTTCTCTGTGACGGGGCGGATTTGTCGTACCGGCCACACCTGCATCATGGTGAACTTCTCCTTCACGCCTTCAAATTCAAGCTCCAGAACCACATCCTGGATGCAACGAGATCAGAAAATCAAGTCTCACAGAAAGTTTGATCCAACAAACAAGCGTTTTGCTTCTGGACAAACACTCACAGAAATGTCGTAGTTTCCAGGTTGGGCTAGGTAGGTGACGGTGCCTCTGTTGCGAGGTGGAAGCATCAGCTTGTGCTTTATTAAGGAGTTTTCAAACACCATGCCGTAGATATCGCCACCTGTCACGTGACTGCCGACCTGGAGAGGAGATTATGTGCAATTAGAACAGTTGCAGAGGAGAGAAATCCACACTACACTGTATTTTTCTTACCCGAAGACTCTGGCCGGGGGAAAATTCCCATTTGAGGTCTCTGTTAAGAGCACCGATGTTTACTCCTCTTGGGATATAGATGCTTTGAGTGAGGTCATTGATGTCTTTTAGTGGACGCTGGATACCGTCAAAGATGGAGCCCATGATTCCTGGTCCCAGCTCTACAGATAGGGGTTTTCCTGTCCGAAGGACAGGGTCACCGACAGACACACCAGCTGTGGCATCAAGTTAAGGAAAACCAAACAAACCTCAGGCACTTTGACGCTACAGAGGAAGGTAATATGGCAGTGGAAAGGATACATGTCTCCTCGTAGACTTGGATAGTCGCCATGTCTCCCTCTAAACGGATGATTTCTCCCACCAGCTCACTGTGACCTACACGAACCAGCTCGTACATGGCTGCTCCTGCCATTGCCGTAGCCGTCACCACTGTTATAGAAATATAGAAATTGATACAATGAACAAATCTGTTGGACAAAGAATTATGCTGAAAATGATCACATCCTCATATTTTACAGAAGTTTTTTTTGTTTACTTTTTGTATTTGCAACATTCAAACTGCTTTGAAAAAACGTATTAAACCTGCAGTAGTGTTTTTGGCATCATTGGGCAAAAATTCCATAATAATCTTTCAGCATACTATAATTCAACTGTTCTGAGAGAAAACTAGACTTCTGCACCTTCTCATGGCTCTGTTTGCAGGCTGTAAAAAATCTACAGGTCATTTCAGAGAGAGATCATTCCTGTTGGATGTTCATTCAACGGAGGCAACTGTCAATCACCCGTGAACTCTGATCAAACAGGTCATATTCTGTTACTGTAATGCCTATTTCTCGCAACAAATGTTTTCAGAAACATCTTGTAGTGTCTGTTTAGCTGTAAAATGAGAACGTTTTCTCCGGCTGGTGGGCGGTGCTTGGTATTTCCTGAACTGATGTCAACATGGCTGCCAGGTCACAAACTTTCTCATTTTATAGCTTAACAGAACATGTAGATGTTTCTGAAAACATTTGAGGTGAGAAACAGGCATTACAGTAACAGAATATTGATTCATATTTGATCAGCGCTGCCTAGTTTGACCATTTGATCGGAGTTCGCAAGTGATTGACAGCTGCTCAGAGACGGCTCGGCTCCAGCTCGGCTCTGATTGGTTGTTTTCCTCCTGTCTGTGAAATCTTGCAGATGTCATTAGGAGCACCGGAGGACACAGAGGCACATGACTTTTTTCAGATTACCTGTCTCATGCACTACTGTCAGGATATAGTGACTGTTTTCTAAAAATCTTTTTTTTTAAATCATATTTACTCCAATTCTACCCACTGCTGCTTTAATACAATAATGAGATTTTTTTTATGAATACAAAATGGCAAGTGTCTTTTGGCTTATCAGATGCTAAACAATGCAATCTAGCCATTTAAAGAAAAGGAGCAATAAACCAGACCTGGTCCAGAAACTCCATGTACATATCCAAACTGGCTTTCTCGCTCCTCATCCTGGATCTTAGGAAAGTTTGAGGTATCCATTTTGATTGTTTCTGTCCTGCAAAAATAGAGGAAAGAATATGAGACACAGATGCTGTTAATTTAAAGTGAATACACTCAGCAGAGGCACCTTTAACATCGCTTAACACATACACACACATCATGCAGTACCTCATCTTAGTTAATGAGAGTTGCAAACATGGCAGTCTATGACTTGATGAGATGGAAATGTATGTGTGCACCATATTGAATTACAGAGTGACAGCACAGTGCTGTCTACAGGATAAATGAGCATGTATGGCAGTGGAAGGTCACAAGCTAACTGAGCTGAAGCTGCACATAGTTTCTCTTTCTCTCAGGGTTGAAGATCAGGTAAAGTAAGTTACTACTGTCCCCCATTGAGGACATGTCCGCTAGCCAGATGGTCGCATAATGGTTGTTACTACACACACGTACCGTTGAGAGCAAAGCTGATTTGTGTGCGTCTTAGTAAGGTTACTAGCTAGCAAACACTAGCTATCTTCTTCATCATCATCACACATAGGTTGAGCTACATATGCGCTCATTCGCTCAATGTCCGGTCCAAGACTGGCAGGAAATATCAAATTGTAATAAATCCAGTTAAATATCTTACCTTGTCTGAATATACAGTTGTCCAGGTTTGTGTCGTAACGTAGCAGGCTGAGGAGCTTCCCTGTGTGTTAATCACCTGCCAGGCACCGGACTGTCACGGGAGGAAAACATCTCCATTGTGGCTCAACCGGTTTCCTCCGCTCTAACTTGATTGGCTATCTGTGGAGCCAACATGGCGTTCGGAGCTCTACAGTTTCTCAATCGACGATAGGTTCCGCCGGTGTAAACACGTCCACCAGGTGCATTACTGACCTCTGCTGGATATAAATGAAACGTTCACCTCAACTAACCAACTAGGATTGTTTCAGGTTTTAAATAAATGAGGAACCAAGGTACAACCACTTTATCTTTACAATTTAATTTATATTTTCGCAACCATGCCCTTTACTTTAACTACTTCATAACTGATGTACAGAAATACCAACTGTAAATATAAAGTGATTTATAGGCTATATAATTTTAATCAATCATTGAGTGGCATCTCTTATGGGGTAATCAGCTATGACTGTAATAAATAACTTATATAATATATAATATAATAATTAAAAAAATACATAACAGCTACAGTGCTGCATATTAACTAAATACAAACATAATTTCTTATACTATGTATTTAGTTTATACTATAAATACAGCTACTATAGGATTATGGTGCCCAGTAAGAGTGTTTACATTAAGAGAGAAGAAAATGAGGAAGAATTGTTTAATGATATGTCAACATTTTCAAAGACACATCACAACAAATAATTTAATGGCAGAACAAATCTGTATTCAGATTGATCATGATACCCTACTACACATACCGTGGGGTAGTGAAATGGTCACAAATTGAGGTAGCAGTTACAAAATATCGAATGGAATTACTCACCAAACATTCATATAATATAGGGAGGGGTACATTTAGTCCAAAATATTATCATGATTATGAAAATATATACTGAAATCCTTCAAAGTTTTACTTCATATTGCTGCACTGATTCATGAATAATAGACCTTTTCCACAACCGACATTTTTATTTAGTATAATATGAAAAGTACAAGTGTTACTTATAATTTATCTGTTCTATTCAAGTGTTCCAGTAAGCTATGACAGTGAGCCAGCATGCTCAGTACCAGGATCCTGAAAGTGAAGCAGCTAAATCGAATGCAGCCTTTTCCTACTGTGACATGTCAGGCCTACAGTAGGACTGGGACATACTGCATATTTCATCAATGGGTATGGTGTGTTCAAGGTGTCAGTTTCTCAGGAGAGGACATTTTATTAGGACGCACAGTTTAGATTGACAAAGTGAGAAAAGTAATGGCTCGCATTTAATCCGTGGTAGAAAACTAAACATTTAGTTATATTACAATTCACCACTTTTGAATGTGAATCTGAAAAATTCAGCTGTTTTCAGAAGAATGGTGCCAACTGCACACTCATGCAATTTCCTGATCAAAAATTAATGTAGCACATTAATAATACAAGATGAAGTAAAGGTGTTCTGGCAGCGGTGGGTTGGTGTGTAGAGTCCACTGGGTGGAGCCAAAGAGAGTGATTCATAGTTTGAAGATGCAGTAAAACCAAAACTTCAGTCAGGTGCTTCACTTTGTTTGGTCAGTCTGACCACTCGTTTTCATCCAGCTCAGAGTCGTCATCAGAGTCACTGTACTCCACCGCGATGCGTCGGGACAAGATGGTGGCCACGTCGTTCCCCACCGGCTCCCGCTTGTTCTGCTGCTCCTGCTGCTCTTGAACTTTCTTCAGCTGGATGCCTAATAAAGGCACACATACAGTATATAGTATTATAGTAATTATAGTTTATAATTTTGTACAATCATGTCAGCTTTTATCTGACCAGGAGAAAACAATGCAGAATAAACCGCGCCCCGACTCACCCATTCGGATGGCGGACAGCAGATCACTTCTCCCATCTCTCACGGGTTTAGTCTCAGCTCTGCTGATTGCTAGGTGTGAGGATGCAGCTGGGGGAGGGAGGGGTGGAGGTGGGGGACCTGGTGGAGGAGGGAACACGTGCAGTCCTGGAGGAGGTACAGGTGGGAGCTGGTAGCCTGGGCCTACGTGCAGAACTCCATTATGTGGTGTTGGTGGTAGTACACCCAGTGGATAACCAAAGGCTGTCTGGGCTGATGGGATGGGTGGGCCCGGGGCAGAAGGCGGGGGGAGAGAGCTGGACGACGGAGAAAGAAAGAGGATTATGCTGCAGTGGAAAAGAGATATTATATTTAATTTGTTCTCTGATTATGCAACAAAAGCATACTTGTAATCTGCAGGTGGACGTATTGAGCCGTTCATTCTGTCCGCAGTGTGAGGCTCTGCCGCTGCGGCGTAGGTTACTCTCTTGTAGTTGACATCAATGCTGTGGTATTCATGCTCCACAGGTGGCGAGGGGTGTGCGTTTCCAGGCACGTAATCACGTGACTTGGCACGATTACAAGTAGCGTGGGCAGGCAGTGGAGGGACGGGGTAGTCTGGGAGGTCAGGCCTGGATAAACAATGAAAGACAGAGAGCTTCTCATGCAGATGCCTACACATATCCAGATGGTGGATTTGTTGTTATAAAATCAAAACTGAAGCTTTTACACAACAGAGATATTGCTTTTTGAGCCATGAAAATAGGATCTACCCGCTCTACTAAAGTATAGTGTATATTTTATTCCTTCATCTTTGTCTTTAATTTTCACTGCAATTTCAAGAAATCTACATTTTGGTTATCATATTTCTGTATATAACACAGTTATACAACCTTTTTTTTTAGATATTTAAAGATATTTAAAACTAAATATTGAGAGGAAACATAGGGACAGAGAGATAAGGGACATGTTATGTCATCAGGACAATTCTTATGATATTTAAAAGGAACAGTTTGTAATATTTAGGGGGATCTGTTGGCAGAAATGGCCTGTCGCCATCTTGGTTTTTAGCCGTCGCCATCTTGTTTTTGCAACCAGAAGTTACACGAGAGGGTGGACCTAGGTACAACTGAATGCTGAATAAGACATTTTTAGGCTACCAAATTGTTACAATTAACTTTCATGAACAGAAAACACACTGTGAAAGGGTTAAAGTTGTAAGATGAAAACACGGACAACTCCCAGACCGGACTGCGCCTTGGTAGCGACCTGTCAATCACAAGGTAGCCATGCCCTAAAGCATCCCC
This sequence comes from Sebastiscus albofasciatus, assembly GCA_916701655.1. Taxonomy (NCBI): domain Eukaryota; kingdom Metazoa; phylum Chordata; class Actinopteri; order Perciformes; family Sebastidae; genus Sebastiscus; species Sebastiscus albofasciatus. The sequence goes on from CAKAOI010051544.1 coordinate 56,968, forward strand.
TGCTTTATGGTCTATTTTACTCTAAATGGGACCATAATTTACTAAAGAACATCATGCTGTATTGAAGAAGACTTTAAACTAGCGATTGAAACCATAAACTCATGTTTACAATGTTTACTGAGGTAATAAATCAAGTGAGAAGTAGAGTCATTTTCTCATAGACTTCTATACAATCAGACTTATTTTTGCAACCAGAGGAGTCGCCCCCTGCTGGCTATTAGAAATAATACAAGTTTAAGGCACTTCAGCATTAGCTTCACTTTTCAGACGTGGAGGTAACCCACGAATATGGAGCGGTTCCTCTTCACGGAGCCGGCTGCCATGTTTCTGCAGTAGCCCGGAACAGACAAACCAAACATTGGTTCTAGATAGGGACATTTGCATTTCCACCATAGTTCTCTTACACACTTGCCACATTGGAGAAGTTTCAGTTGGTTGCCATCTGCAACCTCACTGCTAGAAGTCGCTAAATCCTACCTGCTGCTGCTTTGATTTTTGCAAAAAACTCCAAAGCTGGGCAGTTTGTGACATTTTAAATGTTGATTCCATTTAAAAACACAAATTCCCTTGTTATATCTCTACTTCGTGTCAGAAAATAAGCACTAACCTGCCGTCTGGGGAGAGCGAGCCCTCAGATGACGCCCCTCGGCGGAGACTCTGCGGATGGCGGTGATCTGGACGAAGCTCTTTATCGAACGCCATCATGTTCCACTCTTGCCGGCGGTTTCGAGCCTTTCTGACCTTCTTCACCTCGCGCTGAAGTGTGCTGTTTTCCACACATCGTTTCTGTTCCTGGGAAAAGTGGATTGAGGGACAGGAAAGGAGATGAATACCCAATTGCCAAATAAATACATAAACATAAAGCAGTGATTAGAGTGTGCTCTCACTCTTTGCCTCCGCCTTTCTTTCCTCTTGTCCTCCGTGTCCTGAAGCATTTTCTCCTTCCACAAGTCAAAAAAGTACGACGGGTCTGAGTAGAATTTCATCGCATCAGTGGAGTCCTCTCTGTAATTAAAAAACAATTTTGCACATGAAATGAGACAACTGAAAACCTGTTGATGTTGTAGTTTTTACAACACATGCAGTACCTGTAGGCAGTGAGGGTGCTGAGGGGAGGAGGCTTGTCGCTGCTGTTGTGCATCTCAGCCACTGAGTTCGGAGTGCTGCCTTTGGACAAAACCTGCTGGTCCTGGACGGTCGAGCTTTTGAACGCCTTCCTCATGTTAATGTCATGAAGAGACACTACAAAACATACAAGACAGGCGTTTACAGTTTGATATAATGCCCGTGGAAATGAAAATAAGACATTACATCAACAGATTTCCAGTGAACTGACCCTCCTCCACGCTGGAGTCCAGCTGGGTGACCTTGACGGCCAAGCGGTCAATGCGGTCTTGGAGAGAGTTGGCGCGGCCATAAAAGGTGTTGGCCTCGTTAAAAAGCTCCCCAAAAACGTTTTCTGCATGTGTACCTGCAACCGGAAGGAAAAGGAAGGAAGCTCTTAATACATAGAAAGGTGTTTCAAACCTCTGAGGTAAAGAAAGAAGTGCACCATATTGCATGACACAGTAAAATATTGTATCTTATCATGTTTGTGCATTTCTGAATCCATTCTATGTCTCTGGATTATACACCAGCATTAAGTGTTTGGTCCCAGCACATAACAGCATTAATAGCACACGTCAAACAGCTCAGATCCACTTAATGTGGAAGCTAACATTAGACTGCCTGTGTTTGTGTCTCCGCCCACTCACTCTCCATCTTATCTGCCTGTGATACAAAGCTTTACGGTAAGCTCTAAGCTCCTGTAACTTCACTAAATCCACACACACACCCAAACACACACTCACACACACCACACACACACACACACACACACACACACTCACACACACAATAATCAGAGCATCCATGGGCCAGATGTCCAGGAGTAAATTTGCTTCCCAAAATAGTCTATCCCGCTACATTTTTCTCTCTGTGCTTCACACATTTCAATGCACACACTGTAATACCTTCACAACAAACACATACCAATGCTTATATAGACATTGCCACACATCATTAACCATTTAACTAGGGCTGGCAAATCAAATATCACAATATTTTTGACCAAATACCTCAATATTGATATTGTAACAATATTGCAGGGTTGACTATTGGTGCTTTCACAAAATATTTACACATAGTGATTTTTGTTAAATAATCATCAATGATGTAGCTATAAAAACGAAGTGGGTAAAGGCAAATAATAGAACAGTTATCAGTCTTGTAAGTTACTGTAATGCAGCCTTTAAAACCAGGACAACACTTATGCCATATTATGATATTACGATATCCAAAATCTAAGACAATATCTTGTCTCATATCACAGTATTGATATTACATTGATATATTTCCCAGCCCTTATTTAAACCAGTCTGTTTCTGTACAAATCGATTGATTAGAGTGTACAGTAGATAGATGTCAGCGTAGGATAATAATGTACATTTACTCAAACAGTTAGATGATAATTGCTTTACTTTTAATGTGTCTTTTGGCTTGTTAAAAGCCTAAAAAAATCAAAACTGGTATATGGTAATTGTTTTCTGATAATCACCATCCAAGGGATTAAGGAAATTTAAGCACTCCTAACACAGTATAGAACTTGTTTTATGCTAATTTGGGGTGATTTTGCTCAATTTTGCTCAATCATTACAGCTTCCCTCCTGTAATGATCTCACATTAAAGAAGCACCTAAACTTGATTTGATACCAACATTGATAAATATGAGTAACTGTGATCATACTCAGGCTACTGAGCTGGCGGATGATGGCAGACAGCGTGTTGTTGGTCACACATTCCAGCTCGTTGCCAATCCCATCAGGCACTGCGTCGTGGCACAGGTGCCGAGGCTGAATATTTCTCTTGACCAAAGGCATGACCCCTGCTCACATCTCGGCCACAGCAGCACCTGCTGGGGGTCAGAGGACAGCTCATTGTATACTACAGTACAACCTGAGGGTAGAAATAGCAACACATTAATCCATATTCATAAAGCAACATCAAGTGTAATCACACATGGTTTCTAAATGCATTCAGGTTACACTGACCTGCATTAAGCATTGAGTCCAGGTTAATGCATGAAACTGTTACTGTATCATTAATGATTTCCAGTATTTCTGTACTTTCTCTATAATTTCACAGGTACAAATGAACCCTAATAAAATATATAAATAGTCTAAAAAGCTATTGTAATTGTCTATTTTATCAAAACTGAATTTAACATTTAAGTAAGCAGTCTGTTATCCTTTTTTGTTTTGATTAGTTTAAAAAGAGTCAGAAAAAGTGTAGACAGCATCAAAATCAGAATTAAACCTTTTATGATTTTGTTACATTTGCTGTATTGAATACTGGGCTACTTGCTGTTGAATGTCACAATTTATCACCACCTATCAAAGTGGTACACCTATTGTATGTTATTGAGCTTTTTTTTTAAGGATTAAACATGCTCCGCAACAGCTGTTATATTTGGCGAGCTTATTGTGACAAAAGAGGTGTGAAGAAAACAGACTTTTAAGTCACTTTGCACTCCTTTATTGAATGGACTTGAAACAAGAGATTGAGTGTTTGCCAGTAATTACAGGTAGGGGCGAGCCAGCACTCTAGGAACAATAAGAACATCAATTTGCCATAATTACCATCATTTTCATATTCTGTGCACTGTGGCAAACTAATCAGAGAGACCCCTGAATGTTTGATTATACTGCTTCACTGACAGTGAGCGTTAGGAGCTGTAACACCAAAATGAAGTTCACATCCTCACATTTTTAACAAATATGAAGCATGATATGAAGTCATAAATGCAGGGGCCAATTTCTCGGTTTCTAGGACAGCAGTGTGTTCTTTGGCTGTCTCATCAGTGTACCGCAGCAGACAATTTCCACCTGTTTATCAATTGAAGCCTAGCAAGCAGTTTGTTCCTCATTTGAGATGTAACAATGACAGAAATAAGAAATATATATATATATATATATATATCTTTTTTACAAGCAAATCAAGTGCTTTAGACCTACATAGCCTACAGCCAAAGCCTGCTTTCACTGTTGTTAATGCGAGGGTGTTAACTAAACAAATAGACCAATTAAAGATCCCCCTAAACATGTTCTAAGACATATACTCTGCTTTGAATAATTATTCACAAAAAAGTTCAATTACCTTATTAAAAATATTTAAATTACATACGCTATCCTTAATTTATGAATATGCAAAATCATTATTATTATTATTATATATTATAATTAAAATATTAAAATATTAAATTAGTTTTTTCAGGTGAGCGATTTCCCATAATTCATTGCGTGAGCGTTAACCGCACTCTGCGACTAGCATTAGCTACATGCTAGCACATCGGTCCTCTGCTTTGGAGGCTCCGTGAAGCGGCTGTCAATTACAGAGCTGTTTCTTTCTTCTTCACAGAAAGTTTAAACGTCTAACAGCAGGTAACTTTTTCAATACACGTACACGAAACATGGCAATATCAAACTATCTGTCAGCGGCATCAGAAGATGCTAAAAAGCTCAATAGTATCTATCCTACCATAGAGTTGCCGTTGGGTTAGCTTGTTAACGTACGTTTTGTGACGTCAGCACGCCGGGAGGGAGCAGTGAAAGTCGGGTCCAAGTGGTTTTATCCAAATGAAACAAAGTCTTTGCTGGCCTGCTGCAGTCGTGTGTTGGACATTGACAGTAGTCATCTCTGCAGGGCGGAGTTCACTCTGAAAACAAACCCCTCTGGTCCAAATCACAGCTTGAGCCTTGAGGGGATTTAGCCAGCAGATTTACTCCTGTCATCCAATCGCTGTCATCATGCCAGCCGTCCGACAGCCAGTGATATATTAGTCCTATTTTAATGCGCTGGAAGTCATTCCCTGCCTTCTAAGAATTGGATATTACTATACTAATTTCTAATTATCAATAGTAACAATAATCAAATCATGGCTGCAACATTATTGATTAATGTGCTGATTAGGGCTTGTTTTTCTCGATTGATCGATTTGTCTTTGAGTCTAGTCAAAAAATAGTGAAAATGATCATCACAATTTTCCCACAGCCTAACATGAAGTCTCAAAATTACTTATTTTGTCTGATTAAGAGTCCCAAATAGAAAAAAAAAAAAAAAATTATAGTGTGATTATAGAACAGGGAAAAGCAAATCCTCACTGTTTGAGAAGCAGTAAACAGTGGATGTTTGGCATTTTTCCTGGCAGACAATTTTTTAAAATTAGGGCTGTCAAATGATTAAAATATTTAATTAACGCGATTAACCGATGTCCATAGTTAATCACGACTAATCACAAATTAATCGCACATATTTCATCTGTTCAAAATGTACCTTAAAGGGAGATTTGTCAAGTATTTAATACTCTTATCAACATGGGAGTGGGCAAATATGCTTGCTTTATGCAAATGTATTCATATATTTATTATTGGAAATTAATTTACAACACAAAACAATGACAAACATTGTCCAGAAACCCTCACAGATACTGCATTTAGCATAAAAAATATGCTCAAATCATAACATGGCAAACTCAAGCCCAACAGGCAACAACAGCTGTCAGTGTGTCAGTGTGCTGACTTGACTATGACTTGCCCAAAACTGCATGTAATTACCATAAAGTGGGCATGTCTGTAAAGAGGAGACTCGTGAGTACCCATAGAACCCATTTTCATTCATATGTCTTGAGGTCAGAGGTCTAGGGACCCCTTTCCTCGCCAAAATTTAATGTAAGTTTGAAGCGTTATTTAGCCTCCTTTGCTTTGCTTTGGCTTAGCTTTAAAACTGAGCCCACTACAACCTCCAAAATATCGATGGTGTTAAATAAATTTGTGGCGTTAAAACAAATTTGCGTTATCACATTAACTTTGACAGCCCTATTTAAAATACATTTTCTGTTGATCCACAAATTGAATAATTCACTATAGCTTCAGCACTAAAATCAAATTAAATTCATTGAGCATTTCATTTTTTCAAAATGTACTTCTAAGGTCCAAAAGTAGGAGACATCTTGTTCTGCAGCCTTCCTTGTACTCTCATGATTATTCCTCATGTATTGCACTCAGCATTTGATTTGCTCTTTTCTCACAGATGGCATCATCTGGATAGTGGGAGGGACTAGTGTAACCCAGATATGAGGGCTTAAATCTTGTCTATGTAGGACGCCATAGTACTATAACAGGAGTATTGCTTGTTTCACACAGACATTGTTTAATGCAACTATCTTGGTGTCATCTTCATTGGAGATGGGTTTAAAGTGCAAAATAACTAATTTGCATGAGTGCTGCTGTAAGTGTGAATTTTAAGCAAGTAAGCAAACTTTATTTACATAGTACTTTTCAAAACACAAGTGTGTTACAGTAAGAAGAAAGGGAGAAGAAGGGTGGAAGAGACAGTATATAAAACTGGAAGAAGCAAGTGTGCAACCCACAACATAAAAGTTTCAACTCGTGTTATTCTATATTAAGGCAGGTGCAGGAAATTCAGTGGATGAAACAGCAGAGCAGCCTCATATTGGATTATAGCTCCAAAGCTTTATTTGAACAGTATAACAGTATACATATCAACACAAAACTGATTACAATATGTCACATACAATATTCTCTATATCTGTCTGTCCTTTTGTACATGTACTCTTGATGGTGTCAGTTTGCTATTAAACATTTCGCAGAGGGGTCTTCCATATTTTAGACAGTGCCATAATCTCTTGGCCAGCTCAGAAGTATTAACCCCAATACAGTACTTACCCTTCCCATTATCGCCATCATTGACCCTGCTGGTTTCACATCACACAATGTAGCCAGCCACCAGCTTACCCACTTACTGCACACCGGCCCTAACACTAACACCTCTATCATCCATTACACACAGACGCCCAGACTGCCTCTCCTCTGATATTTGTCCTCCTATTATGGCTTTCTAGTCCTACTCCATATTGATCACTGCCAATGCCTTGCCAGTTATTACCCAGTGAGTGAGCGCCACACACACACACTTACACACACCGGGCAGTGTCATGAGCAGCAGTGTATAAAACCTCATGTTTGTGTGTGTTCATGTTTAGCTTTGAAGTTAGAATAATACTCTAGTATAATTTGTATAAAACCACGAATAACCTTTTAAAGAGATGCTGTCTGTGGAGTCTGTAGATTTGAAGCAAAGTGGGAATAATCAGACAAGCACCCACAGTTGAATAAGTGATTCAGGATCCCTTTACTTGTGATATCCATGTCTGGCAGAGTCATTAAACATTTAAATGCTCCATTCAGTGTGTTAGGAACTTTAGTCTTTAGAGTTGTGTCTCCATAACAGCCCTGCTCATGCATCAGCATTTTATTAAAGTTAATTTACTCGTTACAAAGCGGACTACTTGCATGTCTTCTGTGGCTCTGGAGGGAGCTCTCCAAAGTTTGAAAAAAATAACCCTGATGATGTCATCTAATCAAATGAAAGTTGACAATATAAGTTGCATTATGGGAAATACAGGTTGGAGCATTATTTGATCGATATCAGGGACTACAAGTCAGGACATCTCAGCTTTCTCTGCTTTGATTTTGACATTTTTTATCTGTCTTTTGTGGCTCCCCCAACTTTATGGAAATACTAAATCGCTGGAGTACCCCTTTAAACTCCATTGAAAAGAAAAGTAAAAAAATGACATAAGACTGTAGTATTGAACTTCTTTATTTATCTGTCATTAAGTTAAAAATTAGTCATCTGATGCTCACACTGTTCACCTTCACTTTTCACTTGGTGCCATCTGTTGGTTATCGTTGGTAGCACAAGTGAATGAGCACTTAATCTGTGGGTTAAAATATACTGTATGTCCTTTTAGATGATTGTAAGAATTTCTAAATATGTCATTAAAGAGAGCTGTAAGCAGTCCAAAAGGATTCATATCTCTATGAATATGTATTAAATGTTGACAGGAGCTGCCCTATCTGGCTATGTAATGTGTGTATTTCATTCATTTGTTATTCTTGTCTAGGGTAATACAGTGCATGATTTGAGGCTTGCACAAAGACAGATATGTTCAAATGAATATGTTTCTCCATTGAATAGATCCTGCTGCTGATCAACCCTGTGAGCGATGAAGAGAAAGTTAAGGAGCAGCACTTGAGTTAACTGAATTCTACTCTTCCCCTCAGACAACCAGACAACCAGAAATCCCAGGTAAGAGAACGACTTCCCAATACTCCATTAACACTTCTATAAAAACATTTATAAGACTTCAAACTTAATGTGAATATACAGTATAGTGTCATTAAAAACACATTTTCCTTTTGAATTTGGGGATATGATAAAACAATTTCAAAACAAGGTCCTAGCTTTTTTTCATAGCTTTTGACCATTTCACACGGTCTTCATCAGCAGAAGGAGTTTGCTCGTCATGTTGTCTCAATAGCTGTTATCATATCATCCATAGCACTTTTAAGAGTTCTCATCTGTGTGGCCTTTTAAAGTTCTCTATATGACATCCAGAGCATTAATATAGCATCAAACAACTATTTGTTATGTAAAGACAAACGCTCTGGACTGCTCTCATACGGCAGTTACAGCTGATAACGCAGTCACATGGTTGTGTAGTGTAGCACCCACCTTCCGGTTCAGGTTAACACTGTTAGCTCTGTCAGCACTGTTGCCGTTGTTTTCACTGCTAGCACCGTTAGCCGCGAGCTGCCGGTTCAGCTGTCGCCATGTTGTGAGCCGTGTGGAGACAATAGAAATACTCCCAATCCCGCATTTAGCACCTTTAAATTATGCTTTGAAGTTCATCTTGAACTTGCCTATAATAATAAGAATAAGTAATAGTCCCAACCCAACTCAATGTCTACTTACTAGCTTTTTTGGGAGCTTTCAACCGTATCACATGTATCGTTTGAGGATTTGTTTAGTTGTTTGTTTATAACTAAAGTTTAGTCGATTTGATTAAAAGAATTAACCACATCTATACCTGTAAAAATAGATATCTCATTTTGAAATTATTTTGTATTGTGATAATTAACAGTACCGCTTCTCTTCTGCTTTTAACAAATCATTAAAATGTACCATACCTTGTTACTATAAAGCTATCATCAAGTAGTTATCCAACTGTTTTCTTCTCATCTTGTTTACAATGGGCCTTTACAAAGCACAAAATCTACAATTTTTCCCATAGCAGAGCGCAGCACATCACGCGACAGTGGGAAAAATAATCAGCCGGAGCTTAAGGCCGTATCAAAAGCCTCACAGTTCCTGAGCAGCCGCCTTTAGAGGGGGTGACTCTTAGAATGCCTCAGCTTGTTTGTCTCATGGTTTAAGTGGTGCACATAGCCATGGAAAGATCATTAAATCACTGTTTTACCACTTGGCTTAATCCCCACAACAAAAGGGAGAGATACAAAAAAGGAGAAAATGGAGAGAAAAAAGTGGTGGGCGAGATTAAGTAGAAACTTGATGGATCTAAACTGACGGCTCTGTTCCCCAGCGTTGCTAAGGGGAGTTAAGAATCTTGATTCCACATCTCCCAGGCTGAGGAGTGGCTGCTCATCGGACGTTCCCTGTTACCCCTGCAGTGGCCAGCCGCGCTTGTAGTGTCCGCCGCTGTGGCCATCTGCCGGATTAACCAGCAGGATATATTTTTATAGAGAGCATCCTATTCATATCCTGCCTGCAAAGGTTTACATTAAGGTTGAACTCGGGTGCACTTACAATGGCAGATGAAGTAAGCTCTATCCTTCTTACAGCACCCCTCCCCATCTTCTCACTGTTTGGGGGACTGATAGCACTGGGTTGAAAGGGGCTGCTTCGCCGTGGCATGAAAGAGGATCTCATGCAATGCCACTGTCTGCTGCTGATTTTTTTTCACGCGCTGACAATAAATTGGTGCCCAGCATGAAAAAAACATTTGTATGTGCCAAGTGCGATTGTTTCTTCTAATAGGCATCAACAGGCCAACTTCTCTGTGTTACCATACAGGTGAACTCATTCCTGGGAAAATGCTTTTTTCTTTCTCAGCCTTGTAGGCGCGATGGCGTCCCCCTTTTTCCTCGGCCTAACGGGATTAGTCGTGCCAGTGCTACCCCGGCTGTCACGGTACTGTCTACTTCCCATCTCTCTTCTGGGCCTCTAATGTGATTAACCCATTCCCTGTGGTCCAAATGGTTCTGGAGGGTGGGTAGAGGGGGAAGGGGAGGAGGGGGGCACCTCCTTGGCATGTTCCTCCCCATGCCTGACTCGCCATCGTTGGCACCTTTGTCAGGCAGGAAGGACCGAGGGCGAAGGTCTGTGAGGGTGTGGAGACGAGTAAAAGTGTCCGAGGAAAGAATTCATAAACTCAGACACTTAATATTTAAATTATAAAGATATTATTGACTAATAGTTGTCTTAAAATCTGTAATATGGATCCATAAGGATATTTGCACATTTAATCTCTAGATCTCACTTAACCAGCCCATTGCGTTTATGTCTGATCACCATCTATTCAAACACTTCAATCATTAATGAAAATCTGTTCAGGCTGATTTGTATTATGGCTTTTGCTTTCACAGGCATCAGCCCTGAATATTTACTGCTTGCTTAAGTGGAGACAATAATGATTGCCTATGCCCATCATCTTGTCAAATGTCAGTGTTGCGGGGCTTCGCCTGTTTAACACATGTCACGCTCATTTTCGACTCATCTGTCGCAAGTGTTCTACGGGGCATCTGCTGCACGCAGAGGACCACATGCCCTTTGCCACCGCTCAGAGAGAGAAGCCTCCGAACCAAAGGGCTACATACAAAACCCAGAGCTGAAATCACCTTTACAGTGGCAAACACTTGTCACTTCACATTTTTACACGTGTGGTGATGTACAGCATACTGTAGCGTGTCGGTATAATGAGGAACATGTGCATGAAGACTATTAATCTGACTCTCTTAGACTCTAGAAGTGAAAGATCATGTTTGTTGTTAAGAGAAATTCAACACCACAAATGAAAAACATGCTTACTCAAATTCCATATTTTCTTGAAAAAAAAATATGGTTTGCTCAAATGGCTCTTTGGCTGTAAAGTTTACAGAAACCAACACAATTTCGCACAACAGTAGCAGCACAACAATTACTGCATATAAAGCCAAATATCTACACAGCCAATGAAATATCAGCTTAACTAATTTAAACCCTGTTTTGTGAAAGCCAGGAAAGTGACGGTCCCTGTCCAACAACATCTTCTCTCACGCTGTGTTCAGCAACGTTTCACGTGAGCGCACAGCCTCAGTCGGGCGACAGCACGGAGAATTAGGAGTCTTAATTAAGATTTTTTACAACTCCGCATGTGCTGTTCATATGCGAGACAACGGGCTTGTATAGGGCGGGGCGCGGTGGATCCTTAAACAGCTGCCTGCTCTGAAGCAAAACCCAAAGTTAAACATGAAGATCCCCACGATGAAGGAATGTGTGTCACTTTACTTTTACCCTCAAATATAGTCTACAAGATTGTTTATATGTCTGTGAAAACTTGCAGTTTGTGCATATCTATATTGAATGTACATATTTATATTTTTAGGCGTGAAAGAGCTAAGGGAAAACAATTCGACATTGTGGCTGAAAGACAATGCCGTGCATGAGGGGGTAGCGCCCCTTGTGTGGAGATTTGGTGGGTTTCCAATCCTGATATCCAACCCTGCACCATGTAATGGAAGGTGACACTTATTGTATTAGTAAGGGCTAATGAGTGTCTAAAAGCCTGTGTGACTGTGTGCGCCGAGGAATCTCATCGTGTGTGCTGGGTGGTAGGAAGAAAGGACAATATCTCTGCAAAGCAGACGAGGCCATAAAGTGCAGCCACGCGAGGCTTCTGAGAGTTTTCAGCACTTCAATTCTAATAGAGATATAAAGAGGAGAGAATGAGCAGCCAGTTTTATTTGATGCCCAATCCAGATTAGTTTAGGCAGGTAAACTTTAGCTGTATTCACACAGTCATAAAACAAAAGGAAATCTGGAACTGCCGCCACGTTTTCAGACTTGTTTCCTGAGCCCCAAAGCATCTTGTCTCCAAGGACTATTAACAAATGAAATGCTTTCCCCCACAAGAGACGGGGGGGGGGGGAGGCTTCTTCCAGCCAAAGACATTAGTAATCACAACATTCACATGTATGTTTTACCTCAATAATTTTAAATTGTACCAATAAGAGCAGCACCAAAGCAAATCAACCTCATAATTGACTGTTATACATGAAACTAAGGGGCCATTTCCTTTCAGTTTATCCTGCGTTAACCTTGTTTTGAGTGCCATATGTGTCATCGTGAAATATTTAACATTTATTAACCAAATTCCATGTCGGATGGAAAATGGCGTTAAACCAGAGAGCAGGGTCTTTATATACTGTATGTGCTTCATTAGCATTTGATGCTTTCTATTGTCCACATTAATATGAGAGACATTTTTTGTTTATCTTAGTGATAGAACACTACAGACTTTATATAAAGTCCAGTTCCATGGTAAACCAGCAGAATATATCAATGATGTAAAATAACTGTGATTGAAGATGCGATGCTGATCTGTTATGCCCAGAGGCAACAGTAATATTCATGTCATTTTATATCTTCCTCATTGAATTGGATATTTAAATCCATCTATTACAATATATTATAAGCTGGCAGCCACTGATAATTCATTTAGTTATTTTTTGTTGGCAATATTCACCAAGAATTTAGTTTGTTGGAGTGATGAAGTTATGCATGCAACATCCTGACACATGCAGGCTCATAAAAACAGTAAATGGTGTAGTACTACTTTTTCACCACAAGGTGGATATCTAACTAAATGAATTGGGCATCACTATGAGGTGCAAATGTTTCTTTATTATACAGTCACTTTCTGGCTCCTTGTAATACCTGTCGATTCAGAAACATGAACTAATAATAGTAAGAGTCAATGCAGTTATTCTTTTTACTTTTACATTTTTTGCAAGACTTATTTTTTAGACTTATACACATTGAATATATTTAAGAGTCACACCCTAACACTTAATTGTCAGTGGATACTGTTTGTGCCTTCATGCAATCAAAGCTCTTTTTGTTAATCTTTGGTATTTAAGATAATTTGTCAGTTAATGTAAACCTCTGCTACTGGAGTCATAAAGAGGCCTCGGTCAATATGTATGCAAACTACGATATGTTATATCTCTGGCACTAAACAGCTAGTTTAGGGTTTCAGTGAAAGTTTCAGGTGAGATACAATATCCGTACATCTCATGGAAGGGATATGGACATTGCCAGCAGCTCAACACTCTCCTGATACAGACTCTTGACATGGTCTCTATTATGTGCTGTGACATTTACTGTTTATGCCTGACTGGATTACATTGGCACCAAAATCCATTTACAACAAGGAAAAAAGTCAGAGTATGTGGTATGAGTGTGAAATACATACAGGACATGTGGGCTTTAAGGCCTTTCCTTTTCACACTGTCCTTCGCTGTGTATATCTATGCTAGATTCAGGCCTTCTAGTCTCCGCTCTCTTGATGAAGAGAAAATATGACTATATGTCGACTAATCGGTTGTTTTGGTCTTAGTTGACTAAGAATTCTTTAGGCGATTAGTCGTTTTTTTATGCTTTTTCATGCTGAATGACTTATTTCCAAGAAACTTATGAGCACATCTGTGGTAAACACAAGAAAAACTCAGAAACTCAGTTTTACAAATCTGTCGATTAACTCCACTAATCGATTAGTCAACAAAATCGCATGTGTGCTAGTCGATTAAATTACTTTGGTGGAGGACAGCCCTAGTCATTAGTGTCAGATCTTTGGGCATTCAGCATATGCTTCTCTAGTCTATAGCAAAAGTGATTTATTATGCATGTTAATAGTTTTATTTCCCACAACTTGAGCAAAGTGAAGCTCTTTGTGAAGTCCACAATGAACAATTTAGAAGAAACTGCCTGAGAGTAAATTCTGAGGCTGGGTTGACACATGCAGTCAGCGGATTCAGAGCTGCATTTGTGTTGTTTTTCATTTTAACTATGGACAGTATGAAGAATAATATATAATATAATAATATAATAATATAATAATATATAATATAATAATAATAATAATATATGACATATAATATAATAATATAATAATATATAATATAATAATAATATATAATATAATATATATATATATATATATATATATATATATAAACGCAACTTGCGATTTTTAGGTTGTAGTGGGCTCAGTTATCAAGGTAGAGTGAAGATACTGGTATCATATGAAACTAGAAAACCTAAGGAATCCATTGGTACCAACCATGGCACGAAGGAGGTTAAATAAAATTCCAAAATGACGGTAAATTTTGGTGAGTTGGGCCTGTTAGGCTTTGCCATGTTATGATTTGAGCATATATTTATGCAAAATGCAGCACCAGTGAGGGTTTCTGGACAATATTTGTCATTGTTTTGTGTTGTTAATTGATTTCCAATAATAAATATATAAATACATTTGCATAAAGCAGCATATTTACCCACTCCCATGTTGATAAGAGTATTAAATACTTGACAAATCTCCCTTTAAGGTACATTTTGAACAAGTAAAAATTGTGCAATTAATTTGCGATTAATCATGATTACCTATGGACAATCATGCGATTAATTGTGATTAAATATTTTAATATATATGAATATATAAATGTAATTGGGCTATGAGACGATATCCTACACTTACACATGCAATCATAATGTCTTCAGCAAGTTATTCATCTTTGTCACTGAAGCTCCTGCCAAATATTCTAGGCAAGCGGCCCTCGTCTCCTCTTTGGGCCAAGGTAGCAATAAATAACAGCAGCTGAGAGTGTTTGGCATTTTATACATGACCATTACAATAATGAGATGTCAACAGATTAATTATCACAGGTACTACAACCCCTGTCTGCAAGCCAATGCTTCCACTATACTTGGTATCTGTCATTCTGCACGTGTTTCCTTTATTTTTGGCAGTTGGATCTATTTTTGGTTCTCTAACCAAAGAGTACCTTATTGCATAATGTTTTGATGAGGTGCAACAGCAGCTGTCTGTATGATCAGGTGATAGACTGAAGTTTGACAGTTATTGTGGATCTTGACTGAACACCAATATGATCTTAATTGAACATTAAAAAAATCAGTTTGAGCTACACTTTCAATCGCACAACACTTAATCATCATTGAAGAAATTCATTATTATAAGACTAGTAAACACAGGGTTACAACAATAATTGTAAATTATTGTAAATTGTAATAAAAAACTCAAGCTATTTCATACACAGGTGACAGTCATTTATGTCTGCGCCCTTTCACTGAAACAGGCCATTGAAAGTTATAGTCCAAACACTGGAATTCTTGTCATTGTTCTGCATTTATGAAAGGCCTAATTTGTTGCCAGATCACAAATGCAGCCGATTTGGGAGCGCTTTCACCGATGGGTGGCTGTGAAAAAATAATGTCGTCAAACCAGGAGGCTGTCAACTGGAGGCACATGGCCCACTGGAGATATAATGACATCAAGGAGTGCAATGAAAGCGGGCTTTTTAAACAGGCCGGTGCAGGCTTACACTTGGAACACAGGTCAGCTTCAGTGCGCTCATCTGAACGTAACTCAGGTTGACACAATTTGACCTCGGCTGATACCCCTCTCTGCTGGCTTTTTGTTTTCTTGTTCACTCCTGGGAATTGCATTTAATACTATCCCTACAGATTCTATAAAAAAATTCTAGTCTTCTAAGCTCTCATTTCTCAACATTTGCTTTTCTATTATTTCTCCGAACTCCTCGTCCTTTCAGAAATGGCCCTTTGTAGGCCTTTGCTGAGGTTGGGGGTCTGACAGAATTGTTTCTCTCAGCCCGGCCTTCAAAGCAAAATCCTTTTTTAAAGGCTTGAATGAAGAGGCTATTGTTGTTAATTTAACTTAGATGTTTTGAAACATTTAAAAACTGTGTCTTATTTAATAATTTAAAGTTGATTGTAAAACGCCGGGCTGCAATTTTGCCACTTTTACCGAACTCCAAATGTCAGTAAACTTTCCATGAGGCGGGTTAAATGATAAGCTTCACTCATTGGTCTTTAGAAGCTGTGATTCCAAAGATTTCACAGTCAAATGAACAGCAAAAGATTAATATGTTTAATGCTGCTCGGCACAAAGGTAGTCTAATCTTTGCTTTCTTCTGTGGCTTTAACCTCAGCGCCAAGCAGTGAAGTGGAGTGTCTTAAACAACTGTTTTAAATAAAGCGCCGTCACCTGCTCGTCACACAGGTGTCCTCTCAGTTTCTCCTCGTAGTTTTGCTTCATAGTTTGTTTAAAATTTAGATAGGAGCTTGTAGAGAAGTTTGGATTGAGGCTCAGATAGCATCAGACTTGTGTTTGTTCTCAGTACAGCCATAAATCAACTGATATATTTCCATTATGGTTAATTGTAGATTTCTTTATTGAGTCTATTTCTAATTTCAGATTATCTTTTTATGTTTCTTTAGTAACAGGATACTTAAATCGTAGCATATGTGGATTATTTCCAAATGTTAGAATTAAACCAAATTAAACATTTTGTTCCAATTTATGTATCAGCTCCAAATTGTCTAGACTATTTAAATTGTAAGCTTTTAATTTGGTCATCAAAGCAACTTTGTAATGAAGAGCACACACTAAAGCGTTTACACTGGCAAGTTTTTGTAGGCCGCCAAACACAACGATCCAGCACCCCAGTGGCATGGCAGTGCTTCCCGTGTTGTTGGGCACAAAGTGCACATTTTTGAAAACCCATTTGAATTCTTTTAGGAAGAATCTGAAAAAACGTCCATCATTTAGATGTAGCAGGTGGATGATTGTGCATGGTTGACCGATCGGAAATAAAAAGATGCCCGAAAGAGCATTCAAGATGGGAAAGGCGATGTTCCTCATTTCCCAATTAGCGTTTGGATTCTGCTTCCTCGTGCAGCATCCCACATTGTCGCAACAAACCAACAAAAAAGTTGAGTTAAGCCACAAAACCTTCTGTATCTTTTCAGAGGAAACGGTTCTTTATTGGGGGGCCAATGCAGCCTGTGTTTATTTTCTAACAGTGAATGGGTGTGAGGTGTGAAGCTATGAATACTGTGAGGTCAACCCACCATGATGCTGTAAATACTAACAGGACCAGTTGGTAATGAGCAAGGCTACGGCCCAGCTCTCTATTCAACCATTTAACCAAAGAAACTGAACAGAGAACAGCGTTGTTCCTCAACAAAGATACACAGAAAAAGAGATATATTTACAACAGACAAAATGAGAAAGTAATGATCATTGATCTCACTTTAATCTTGTCTGTAACTTCAGCTGCTGGGATTTTATAAGTAGTTTTTGATAAAGTGACCATGACAAGCAGATGACCCCATCAAGAAAATGAATACATAAATAAATAATATTTGAATTTTTCACAGCTGGCACATTACATTTTCAATAATAAAAGCCTGCGGTTTAATTGGATGTGATATATTATCACATCAAGAATGTGATGTGAAAAATGTGTCAGTTTTTGTTCAATAATAAGGCATCAAAAGAAAATAAATTATCATGGGTAATAGGCTTGTTGCAAATGGTAATTGACAACACTTATTTTACTTTTTTAATGCAAATTTACAAGTCAATATTTATATAAGGATAGCTATTTCAGTGGGTTTGTGGACTTGATGATGATTTCGCACCCTTAAACTTAAATGTATGGCTACTGTAGCAAAACTATGGCTGCACGATATGAGGAAAATATGCGATATACGCTAACGTTGTTGACTATCACAATAACGATCTTACTTGCGATAAATAAACAGATATTAAAGTGTACTTACTTCTGCCTATCGCAGTCTTTCGCCATGTGCTTATCATGCAAGTTGACATCACAATGAGGATAAAAAATCAATATATTGTGAAGCCCTAGTCTGATGCTGATAACATTTATTATACGTTATGTCATCACCACATCTTTAATGAGATGTTGCAGATAAGTTTACCTGATATATTTTCTAGAGCTACCTACAACAAGGCCACCAAAAGACTCGCATGGTCAAAACCACTGTGTCCTGTATGGCGATGGACTGAACATCAATCAATGAAACAAACTTTACTTGTATAGCACCTTTCATACAAATTAGTGCAATTCAAAGTGCTTTACAGGTGACTGACAAGCTGATAAGGTAGTACTAAGATGAACAGTAAATAAATGAAATAATAGATATAAGACGCTAAAAGTAGATAAATGGCAATACAAATATTTAAAACAAGAATATAATAAAATTACTTATAGCTAATTTCAGATCCTTTGGGCAGGCTGCTCTTCCAGCTTGGAGCATAAAAAGTAAAAGCTGCCTCACTTAAAAGTGTTTGTCCTGCTCTTTGCAACACCAAACAGACTTTGTGTCCTAGTTTATATATTGCAAGTCAGAGAATTAATTACAATTTAATATCATTTTAAAATCAATATGAAAAATGAATGAAGACAGGCAACCATGGATCCCTCTGTTCCTGGTCAGGGTCTTCATTACTATGATGACTGTGTATGAGAGAAAGGTGAGAGTAAAAAGGGGCAACAACATGATTGTTCTTTATTTCACAACAGCAGCCTATTTGAGCATCAACACAAGGAATATTGGAATTCAGCAGCTTTGCCTGACTTGTGACCTTTTGTCTCATGTTAATCCCCCAATTTTTTTCTCTCTCTACCTTTCCTGTCTCTCGAAACTGTAAACTATCCATGACTCAAAGTGAATTGAAGACGACTTTCTGGGATATGACAGAAGATAGCGAATGAACGTCTTGTTTGGGTGAGAGGAAACAGTCATGGGTGGAGCGTTGATGTTGAAGCACTGGAGCTTTCAGTTTGATGTGAGAAACCGCAGGCAGCCTGTGGAGATCTGCAGGACTGATGTTAAATGAAGTATGAGGATCATTATGTACAAATACCTTCATATGCTAATGAAGCATTCGTCTTGATTTTATCTGGGTTTCAAAAAAAAAAGCAGATATAGGTTATTTAGCTGCAGGTATGCTTCATTACCAGGTATTTAAAGAAACTTAAAGTTGTGTTGAACAGCTGAACCTCTCAGAGACCTCAGATGGTCATGCAGACAACAGGATTTAACCAGGACGACATACAGCTTAGTCTTGTCAAAACCGAGCTTAACATAACGAGTATACATTGAAAGAGGAGATTTAAATATAAAACCAGACTTGTAAATAACCAAAAGCTTATTCTGAGAAAGTTTGCTAGAATTCATCTTTTTTGACATGCTACAGTGCAATAGGTTTGACAAAACCCTGCAATGCTTTGTGTTACTCCAACATTGTAATAACAGATGTGAAGTGCTGTCAAAAACAACTCAGGCAGCAGTCTTGGCAAATCCAAACAGTGTATCAATTTGGAGTTAGTCTGTTAAACTATTAAGCAAATGACGGCACATTCTGTCAGTAATCAGGTTTGTCACTGAGTAGCTGCAGTTGCATTATTTGCCCATCGGATGTCACTATATAGATGATTATCTTAAAACATCTCTTCTGTCTGGCAAGTTCATGTAGTGCTGATCAAACTTGGCAGTTTCTCACCAAGTCAATTCATACCTTTTTACAATACATACAACAAGTGAGAAACTTATTCACATTTACATATTTACATGTTCAATGCTTTATGGCACAATCTGGTCTTAACTCTGATTAAATTTAGAAATAAATAGCACTTCGGTGAAATACTCAAAAATAACTTCTCCTGTATCACTAAGCACCACATTGTATTAGTGGCACTTTTAAAATAATGATGTTATATTCCTCAAAACTGTTCTTTTCTACACAACTGATCATCCATCAAAGTGCAGGGAAATAACCAGGGAAAGAGATGTTACATAACAGACCATGTAGCTTTGGTACAAGTTCACTGATATTAAGTTGAAAACATACCAAGTGGTTACATCCAACACCACTAAACCAAGTGATATCGGTCCCTGATAATACACCTTTCTGGCAAAATAAAGTACATACTGAGAACAGCAAATAGCACTTGCCCTAATTGCATCTTCCATCCGAGACCCCTTTGTTGATTTATCAAGAAAACAGCCGAGGAAATCAACAAATTCTTGAGAGTATGAAACTTAAACTGAAGGATACTGAACCTTCTGTTTAATGGTTTTCACTTGTGTGAGTGGACATAAAGCTGGTACTGTAGATAAATGATGCTATTATTACAATACAAAGTGATTTTACTTAGTCATTCTAAAAAAGTGGGCTGATGACACCGTATGAGGTTTTGTGAAAAAGTCGTGCAGATTACGACAAATTTCTTCAAGAAAATAAAGTGCAGGCTGTTGATAACCAAACTGTGTTGATAGACGCACCCGACCAGGTTAATACTCCCATCTTGATAGTTTAGTTGTACACCTGCATGTGTCATATACTGTCTACTTTCTGCCGCTAAGATGATGCATTATAGGGTGCAGTAAAATGACTACATGTCATTCATATGTCTGAAAAACATATCAAATGATGCCATGATCGCAGAGTTGTGTGGAAATCTTAAATATTTGTGCTAAAATCTCACCTCGTCCACTCCTTCGTTACACAGAGATTTAATGAAAAGAAAAAATAATAACTTTCTCCTCTGATATTGTTTTAGCAGACACTGTAACCTTTAAATACCTATAGCTGTTTTTAATCCAAATAAAATCAAGGCTAATGCTTCATTACTGGGTATTTTTTGCAGAATGATCCTCATGCTGCTGCTGTTAATTTTTTTATTAACGCAATTACTGGGCTCTTAGTGGACGGGGTCAGAGAGGTCTAATTACCCTGCGTCATGCTGGTAAATAGTTGGAGGTGTCTCTGAGCAGGTGGCCCTGGAGGTAAGAGGGAGACATGGGGCATACCGAGGCGGGCAATTACTGGATGAATTTCACTTTAATAAATGTTGAGCTACATTTGGAAATTCAGATAACAGAGCTTTCTGCCTAATGGGTGCTGCACTGAGGCCACTTGAGCAAGAAAATGATCTGAAAGAGGGTTTAATTAACACAAGCTACATGATCCAGGGAGCGCGTGACAGAATGCTAAAGTGAGGGGGAGAGCGCACAGCACAGGGATAATATGAAAATTAGTGAGGAGGAGGAGGGTGAGATGGGCAGGGAAGGGGGGTCGGGGTGCCAACTTTTATCTCACAGGTTTAAAGTCTGTTTTTGCACATCACTACACATGCAGGAGCATCTGTGTCACAAACATCATCATGAAGCCAGCTAGAACCAGAATGTAATTTGATAATACCAAAATGCATATTTATCAGGGCTGTCAGCCGATTAAAATATTTAATAGTGATGAATGGCATGATTGACGATAGTTAATTGCAAATTAATCACACTTTTTTTTATCTGTTCAAAATGTACCTTAAAGGCAGATTTGTCAAGTATTTAATACTCTTATCAACATGGGAGAGGGCAAATATGCTTGCTTTATGCAAATGTGTGTATATATTTATTACTGGAAATCAATTAACAACACAAAACAATGACAAATATTGTCCAGAAACCCTCACAGGTACTGCATTTAGCATAACAAATATACTCAAATAATAACATGGCAAACTCAAGCCCAACAAGCCCGCAACAACCTAAAATCGCAAATTGTGTAAATGCGTTAAAGAAATTAGTGGCGTTAAAAGGAATTTGCGTTAACGTGTTATCGCGTTATTATCGTGTTATTATCGTGTTATTATCGCGTTATTATTGCATTAACTTTGACAACCTACAATATTTGACTTGATGAAGTGAAATCAAATCAAAATCCTTTTTTATTCCCCTTCAAAACAGCTCAGGAGCCATTAATGAAATTTGCGGCTGATTTAATTCAGAACTTTAGAGAAATGCAAATTATGAACAAAAACTGCTGAATCTCTCTGGTCTGATAATCAGACTAGATTACCAATTTGTTTCACGTCATCAGTCAGACTTTATGTTCAATCTTGTAGATGCCATTTCCAGCCAACATGGACGCTGTAGGAGAAGCTAACTTAAGTTTCTTTTTTCCGTAAATTGAAGAAATATGTATATTTAAGTATTATTATGTTATTATAAGTATATTAATTGTTACTGCTGTAAGTCAACTAACAACCGTGGTAATTTTCCTGTCCCATTTTTTTTTTTTATCTGCACAGAAAGATTCCCATTTTTGATCCCCTCTACAATGCTCTGATTGGCTTGGTTGTTTTTGCAATCAAGGAAATGAGCACAACACCACCAAAATTTGTGGAATCCGAAAAGAAATCTGTGAATGTTCCTGCCAATATCTCACTTTCAATGAGTAGGCCAAAGATCGAGATTAAAGGAAACATTTAAAATAGGGTTGTCAAAGTTAACGCGATACTAACGCGATAATAACGCGATAACAACGCAAATTAGTTTTAACGCCACTTATTTCTTTAACGCATTCTGAGCAACTTGAGTGGTTTTTAGGTTGTAGCGGGCTCAATTTTATAGCTGGAGTGAAAATACAAAATAAGGCTCCAAATCTACACTAAATAAAAGTATATTTGTCCACTCCCATGTTGATAAGAATATTAAATACTTGACAAATCTCCCTTTAAGGTACATTTTGAACAGATAAAAAATGTGCGATTCATTTGCAATAATCACGATTAAATATTTCAATCAATTGACAGCCCTAATTTAAACATATTGTTCAACAGTAAGTGTTCAGCCACCGTGAGCTGCATTTTTGAAGTCTATGCATCACAACTGGAGGGATGAACAAAAGATATTCCCCTCATTTGGTGTTTTAATGATGGTGGTGGAGAGTTACTAACACATTGGGCTAAAATCTTCCATAGGTGTTCAGTTGAGTTGAGATCTGGAGACTGTGAAGGCTATAGCATCTGATTCACATCATTTCCATACTCATTAAACCATTTCCTGACCCCTTGTAGCCTGTGTGGAAGCGTCTGCATTCGTTATGTTTCTCCACTCAATTATTCAGGTCTTTCCTTTAATTTGTCCCTCTCTTTGTGTTTTTTCTGTGGTGTCCAAAAAGTTGTGCAGGTTTGACGTGGTGACAGGGGAATCCATCGTAGAGTTTCTTGACTTTTTACCATGCAGTTGAAGTTATTGCAAATGGCCAAAGCATTGCTGCAACCTGATTATTAAGCTGTGAAATGAGTCTTGTAATTTCCAGCTTTCTGATGTTGCACAACACTTTTAAGTGGTACCCACTATTGAACCCCCACCCCCAAAACTCAGAAGGGTTATACAGTAAGCACTCTCAGCTATTTATAGCTGCTGGTTACCCAGATGAGGTGTTGTTTTAAGGGGAAATCTGGAAGAATGCATATGTACATGATCATAATCACATGTTAGAACAGTTGCACATAATTCAGTGTTGCACCTGCATTACGTGTCGCTGAAAGGACTGTGTTTTGGCCTGCAGCTCCTGTCACTTTCTATGTTTTTAGTGTTTGCTGCACAAGCTGCACTAAAGCTGCACCGTATAGGTCCGTCTGTGTTATGTGTATGGAGGACGTGGGGTTTTGTTTTTGTTTAAACAGTGTATATGTGTGATTTTGTGCATGTAAGGTCCTCATGGTTTTACACACCGCGGTCTACCTCCACTCTCCACTGGAGCTAAAAGCCCCGAAACAGAACGGTAATTGCCCAATTAGGGCCCTCGCTCTGTGGGCCGCAGAGCACTATGCGCCTCCACATGCTCACAGAGTCAGATAATTGAGCTGAAAGCAAATGAACGGATGGCAGACAAACAAGCTACTAGAAAATAATTACCTGGAGTGTTTCTTTTCAGTACCTGTACAGCGAATTTCATTATTGTCAATAGCCTCTAAAGCTGCTCGAAACGGTGGTATTTGTCATTTTCATAGAGACTTGATAATGACATTAATTTGTCTTAATGGGTTGGTTCTATTGTTAAAAATAGTAAAATGAGCAGAAATTGTCTTTCCTCAGCAGGTAGAGAGGACTTCACCACACTCCCGTCAGGCATGAGGAGATAATTTGGTGTGCTTGTCAAATTTCCAATAATTTGTTATATGGAACATGAGTAATGCTAATACCATTAATGTCCATTTTCCTCTAAATTCATTACTGCCCTTTTTCCCTTTTATGTTTTTAATGCCTCTGCCATTTTTCCGTGCTTCAAGAGGTTATACCGGGACTGATTAAAAACATGCACATTTAGACTTTTGCCTTATTCTCACACACACACACACACACACACATGCACATCATTTGTAACATCTGTAAGATATGCCTGCCGTCAGTCCTCCTCCTAAACTACTGAAGTGTCTGTTAAACCCGAAATATTATTTCAGTTGTTTATAAAAAGGTTATATTCAAACAGTAATTCAGACAATATCAGCTTTGAATGACAAAATTGGAAATCTATAAAATTCAGTTTTAACATTACTATGATTGTCACCAAGAGGATGAATTTCTTTTGTTCACGAATTTGATTTTGTGTTCAATTACAGTATCCTTTCAATGTAAACCTGAGAAATCACATACTGTACACTCAATTGCTTTTCTAATATTAATATTCCTCTATAACTACAGCTGGTTGCATCCAAATAATAATCACATATTTTTAATATCTTTTATTTAATGATTCAACGTTATAATTTTGAAAGATGAGGCTATATTTTTTTCAAATTAATATCTAACTATTTAAATGTTCACAACCCCTAACCTTGCGGAGCTGAAATGTAAGATAATCTCAGAAGATAAAACATTTATTAAAAATAATTAAAAATTATACATTTTATAAATTATAAACTATTTAAATCTATTTGTATGTTTTCTGATTATTCAGGTTTTTTTTTTAATTTGTGGCCTGAAAGGACACGGTCACTGAAAATATTTAATAGAAGGCCAAGGATTAATTATCCACATAGTAATAAAGGATATTTAATTTAATAATGTAAAATTCGTATTTATCTTTATTTTAAGCTGGTAAAAACACACTAACAGCAAAGTCTATTTAAGGTTAGACATATAAAAAAAAATACAATGCACATTGATAAAATGTTATTATTAAAAAATCATCAGAATAATTCCAGCAAAGATTGTAAAACAAATGTAAGAACAAGTGAATATTGCAAAAGCTGTTGAAAGAAACAAATCAAAATTAAATTTTCTTTTTAATTTTTCAATTTAATTTAATTAGACATTAAAGAAAGATGAAAAATAGAATCTGGTAAATCCTGATTATTTTTTAGACATTAAAATGTATTAAAATACTGCCAAAATTTAAATGAAACCACAAAGCGAAGTATTGAAAGTTTAGAGGAGAGAGCCACCGTTATAGCCGGGGGCTGCAGAGGCAGCTGCTGGGAGGCGATACTAAATCTGCCTCTGTTGATGGCTCCCTGCCTCCATGTGACCCTCCGACATCACTGTGACAAAACAACACCAAATATCCTGAACTTGTGCACACAGTTAACGTCCTCTGCGCCTGAAACGGAGACGGCAAAATGAGCAATTTCTCATTGCTTTTCTCCGTCGTACCTCCAACCGTCAGCAAAGTGTTGTGAAGTGGGAGCAAGAGGAGAATGACAGCACAATAAAAACTAATATGAGTCCATTGTGCAGATGTAATTTAATGCTGCAGTGTGCTTTCAACACCAATGAAAGAAAAGACGTGGACTCAACAAAGCAGTCACAAGTTAAAATGCTGAACTGTAATTGAGCTCCTATTGACGCCGGGACGTAATGCAACATGTAGCAGCTTTATTCTTCAATATGTTATTCGAGGAAATAAAATAATGCACAGAAGAGGATTATTGAAAACTGTAAATTATGGGATTAATCTCATGAATCCTAGAATTTCATAAAACCCAAGAATGCTAATTTTTGTATTAGGAAGTTCTGATAGAAAATGTTTTTTCCTCAGCATTCATATGCTTAAATTGAGGATTTAAATACATTTTATTGTGGCTACAGTAAAAAAATACAAAAAAAAGAACAATAAAATAAATGCTTATCCGAATTGTCATATTAGCTATATCCCTCCCGCCACTGATTTTACATTTCTGGACAGGATTAAAAATCTTTCTCTAAATGTTATCTCTAAGAAAATCTTTAATAAATAGCCAACAAATAGTGAGGAACTTACATTAAATTGTTCTCAATATTACAGGTGACACTGCTCAGTGTGGAGTGTTTGTGGTTGTGATGTTTACAGCCTGCAGAGGGCACTAGTAAAAATACAATGAGATACTAATGAAAGTTATTTACAGTATTTGTCTATAATGTGCTCAATGTACAGTAAGAATGTTGTGCTGTTTTATTAGAAAATGGGGCAACGAATATATTAGTTTTTTGTTTTGTATTTGAAATTGACACACAACATTTAAACAAAATAAAAGTTATGGTAAAATGTTGAAATACTACAAAGTTTAACAATTAATATAATTCTCCAGTGAAAAATATCATATTATGTTAGTTGTCGTTATGGTTGTCAATTCTTCCATTCAAAACAGACAACGAAAAATCAGTAGACGGGGCTTTTCAATTGCAAAATGATAAAACCAAATAATAGATTAATCTGATAAACTAGATTTCATAATTGTTCAAATTAATATAAATTAATTGTTTCAAATGGAATTCTTTCCTCATAACCTTTCATAAATAATTATGTACAATTAAGTACTTAGCATGAAACTCAGAGAGCGTGAAGTTTTCCAATAAGGTTAGAGTCTGCAATATAGTTATAATCAGGTGAGAAACAAAACTCGTATGTGATTATACAGTACTTTGAAATTATATCATCAAAAATGTATTGATATGGAAATTTTGACAACTTTTTTGTGAGTATAACTACTTCTCTTATGACATCAGTCTCTACATTCAACATCAAACTCCATTCCCCTCATAACATGACAGAGAAGAGAATCATTATGATGATATCTTTATACATCAGTTTGACCTGCAGCATCGGCCACATCTCTGGAACACATAAGGGTGTGGTTTATGGACATATAAGGTAATATGGGGCTGGCTTCTCCATCATGATCATCTCCTGCCTGTGCAGGTTATCCACTAATTTAATATATAACATACAGTTTGCCCCTGACTGTATAAATGTACCCCATCACCCCTGACACCAAATGGCTTTTTCTCATTTTGTCTCGAACAATGCTTTCTTGCTCGTGTGTATGTTTTTCACCTGCAGTCGCTCCCATGACTTTTTTATATATACAAAAATGTAAGTTACAACTACAGGTGTGTTTTAGCTGCCTACACCTTTGTATGAAAGGACTGGAATAATGAACACCTTTTCATCCGAACTCATCATGTACTGATGCTTTGTCAGACCCCTCTGCGTCATTTTTCGGTCACAGTAAACACGTGCTTAATGTTGTGAATTAAACTAAAACACTTGCTTAGGTTTAGGCAACAAAACCACTTAGTTAGGTTTAGGAAAAAACAACATGGTTAGGCTTCAAATTACTATGTTTTGTGAAAAAGTGTCTTGAGGGTGTGGACACGGGACACGAATGAACAGCTGATTGTAACGTGAAAGTGAAACTTAACGCACGGGACACGAACAGCGGTCTTCTGGCCTTGTATTGTTGGGCTCATCCACCTCCCCTCCCGCCTGCCCTGTGTGTCTTTTTCGCGCTTTAAACTATGTCACCACAGCACCACAGGATGGGTTTACATTGTAGTTAATTGAAAGCCTGGTGCATTTCAAATTATTTGATTCTTTAAATGATGTACTAATTCTCACCAAACACTTGAGGACTTTAAAGTGTCTTATTTATTATTGAATTGTGTGTTGTTAGACATCTTGCAGAGACGAGACGGACCTTACTTTCTGCTCTAATCATCGTTACCAATCATTCACTCTTGTTTCAAATGACAGATTGAGATTGTAGGGTTTTCATTTCTTTCAGCTCAGCTGGACTTGATGCCTTCATTATATTGTATTAACTACACAAGATGAGTTTATAATATTCTGTCCCCCTGGTGTATGTAAGTGGACTGAACATTAGAAACACTTTTCAATACTAACAACTTAAAAATAAGTATTAAGATGATTCAGGCCTATTAAACTGGTAAATCAGTTTAGTAATATTTTTTTACTGCAACTGCTGGAGTGGTGCTGGCTGATCTCACCAGCCTATTTAGATGAAAGTAGATGGCAGCATTTTTCGGAGTGACGTACCTCTCAAAGCCAATCAGATGGCTGGGTACACAGTCAAAAACATTTGCAGAAAACACCGTTTAGCAGTCAAACACCGTCTTCAGAGGCAGATTATTATTTAATTTTAAACATGGAGACAGAAGAAAACTGTCTGCAAATCTGTTTGTTAGTTTATTGTATAAATTACATTTTAAAATCTGTACGAAAAAAGACATTTTTGTTGCTATTAAAAAGCATTATTAATTAGGTAAATGATAAGTAATGCCAGTATGTTATTCTAACTAACGATAAGTGATTCCAAAATCATCATATTGTCTACAATACAATATTTCAAGTTCAGTAACAGGATTTATTTGTCTGGGATCTCTAATATCATGACATCTACATTTCTCACTCTAAATTATTTTTTATGTTTTTGAAGTAGTTTAATTTTTTTTATTTCATGTTTATTTGATAAGGACAAATACATTTACATAGAGAATTACACAGAAATCTTCCAATGCAGTGTATCACAGCATTTATAGCTACTGCTAATTTCCAATGCCCGTCCCTAGAAGGGCCTTTAAAATAACAAATATAAAACACCCATTTACCCTCTGGCCATGTAAACATTTGCAGATAAGATTGGCATTTGCAAATGCAATGTAGGTGTCAAAACTTAGTATGTTCAGGTTTTCCAGGATGTGACAGTGGTGTGATCTTATTGGCCTTTTGTCCAATATTTTTTTGCACGATTGTATAACCTCTCTAGGGGTTTAGTCACCGATAAACCGGATAAACTAGACAGTCTCTGATTAGTCTAAATGTATACAGGTTGATCTTTACAGTTCTACTATTGTTGTTTATCAAGTTTCAGGTGAGGGTCCAATGTTATAACTAGATATTTGACCTCAGAAACATGATTGATTGACTAACTGTTGATCTTAACATCTAGTTCAGTTGATGTGGGCCATCTTCCGGAGGAAAAATATATTATATATATTAAGTGTAGTTAAAAGCATACTCATTATCCAAGTACTATAACCAAATCTAAACCAGATCAATTTTCTTTTACCACAATGGGTTGCTTACAATTACTGCTCTCAGTATTGACATTCCTGCATGTCCACACATAAAGCTGAGAGTAAAATGTGTTAATATTCGTCTGAGTGATACTTGTGCCTGTATTTAGGTGTGTATGAGTCTTTTTAGATTGTGTAAAATGTCATAAAGTGCTGTAAGTGCCAGAGGATCGTTGTTTGACATGATGACTGAGCTGATGATTCATTTGCGAGGCCTGCCTCCTGTTTGGAGCTTCTTATGTAACACTCTGTTGAATAATACTTTTTAAATAGAGACACTCTCGCTTTCCACAAGACCACCAGTGGGAAATGATGTCTGAGTGTGAGGTATCTTGGGGAGGTAATCTGCAAGGGAAACATTAGAAGAATAATGGGAATGTGAGGGATACAAAATACAGTATATATGACATACATTGGATACAGGTTTCTTCCAAAGATTTGATCCCTTCAACTTTTAAAGTGAATGGCAGTGAATACATATGCCATGATAAATGGATTGTAATGTATAAAGCTACATTCAAAATATTTGAATACTGTCAGGTGTTTCTCAGGATGTGCAATGTTAAACAGAAGGTTCAAAGAAATCCTTCGAAACTTTGTTTGCTGGTATTTTCTTCAGGTAGCTATTCTGATGCATTTTATTACACTGCAGTCTGGGTGATGTGATTCATTCAGATGACCTGGGGGCAGTGGTGGAAAGTACTTTTACTTAAGTACTGTACTTCAGTACAATGTTGAGGTACTTAGACTATCCAACAGTATATAAAGTAGGTAAAATGTGCTCCACCTCCACCAGCTGTAACATTGAAATGCTGCTTATGTGTTAAAGAATCAGTAATAATATCGCAATAATATGATATATATAATAATACAACTATGTGAAAGGGACCATTCAGCCCAACAAGTACTTTTACTTTAATACTTGCTGTTAATACTTTTGTACTTTTACTTAGGTGTAATCTTGAATTGGACTTTTACTTATAACAGTGTATTTTCACAGCAGTATTGCTACTTGTAATGAAGTAAAACTACTTATTTCACTGTTGCCTGTGGATGAGTTTAAAAAATAAATCAACAGAGTATTAAACCAGCGCATTTAGACCTGTGGAGACTGGAGGGTAATGAGAGTAGACATGGAAATAATTCAGTATTCTGTAGAGTCATGTCAAAATTATATGATCTTAGTTAAAGCATTAATTTCAAGTCAATGACTCTTAGCAAGCCGTAGTAAAAAATATAATTTTTTTTGCCTTTATTTGAATGGATGTAGTGATTCATGATAGGCGACTTAAACCCCCCTAGGCCACCTGGATTTTAGTTTGGTGTCTTGTAATACATAACAGTGGGATATAATTCTTTACATTTTTATCATTTTATATGTGATTTTGGAGACATTTGCCACAACATTATATCCTTATTACCTCTGCCAAGGCCAAAGGCCTTGGAAGGAGGTTTTGTTTTCACTGGCGTTTGTTTGTTTGTTTGCTTGTCTGTCCCTCTGTTAGCAGGATCACTCCAAAAGTTTGCGATGGATTTGAATGACATTTTTTGGAGGGGTGGAGTGTAGCACAATGAACAATCCATTCGGGGCGATCCACATCATGATCTGTATTCGGGAATTCTTTTAAAAATTCTGATTAGCCTGAGCATTAGGACCACAGGGTATAACACATGCACACTGTAACTGATAACGCGTTGATGACGCATGACCCTTCCCTCTGAGAGCAGAGATACGTGTGTGGATGTGTGGCGAGACATCTAGGTGCGGGAGCTGCGGCCGTCCGCGGTGAGAAAGAAAAAAGCGGTAGATGACGGGATGAGAGATAACCTAGTGTAACAATATACACACATAACAAGGCTACTGAATGGGAGAGGCATCCGCTGATACGTTATATGGAAACACACCATGTTAATATTAAGCCGACCACCTCACGGTACTGACAGCTGTGAGCATCTGTTGTTAAAGTCACGCACTTTGGCGGAGGTATGCGCTCTCTGAGTGCCTTTCTAGTTAACATTGTGACAATGATTTCAGGCATATAGTCAGTCATGAGAGTCAAGATTAACAAAACACCAAATGATGGAATCAATACATAGTATGCTGCGCTGGTAGCTCATGTTGGTTTATGTTTGTTTATTTGTACAGAAGTGAGATTTCATTCTAGGCAATCTTTTAGAAAGTTATGTGATCTGCATGTTCACTATACAGCACATGCAGTTTTTAGTCATTGTATTTATTTAGGATTTTTTAATGTTTTTCTTCTCTTATTACTCTTCTAACTTGGTTATTTGATGTGTCTATATAAAACAACTCAAATCACTAAACACTGGCCAATGTCCAAGAACTCCATAGCATCCCTGAGATTATGAGACTCAATTGATTAATATAACATTTTTCCCTGTTTTTACAAAATTTGGTGGCGCAGGGGCTCAATTCTGATATTAAAACTAATTGTGTATGATGGCAGAAGCTGAGTGCCAGCGCTCTCCTTCACCTTTTACAACAATTCAGGGGTTTATGATCCATAATTTTGAGTTAGAAATTATAGATACATATTTTTATATTCATTAATGATTGATTATTAATCTGTTCCATACAATAATGCTACACTCTAAAGATTAGAAAGATTTTAACATTTTGGTTAAAAATGAAATAGATCCAATGTTTTCTGCAGTTTTCTGTTATCTTTATTTTTCATTATTTTAATTGTTTTTATTGTTATTATTGTTATAATTATTATTGTTATTATTATTATTATTATTATTGTTATTAATATTATTATTATTAATAATAATAATAATAGTCGAAGAATATATTATATATAAGTATTGTATCTTTTTTACTACTACTACTATTATTACTTGTTCAGGCTAAACCAGTATATCACCCTTGTGCATAAATGGCAATAGAGACCCACTAAGCAACATTAACCAAGTATTTAAATTAAATTTAAAGGACATGGCCAGTGTCTGATTTGAATAATTCATTGATGGTGTATCTCCACCTGCTTCTGCCTCTGTGCCAGTGTCTGAATTTGTGTGACGGAGGGGCTGAATGGTGATGTGTGACACACTCCTGATGAAAAATAACAGCGGCCCTCAGATCTGCACAACGGCTGATGAAGAATCGCTGACTTTTATTGGTGCCGAATAAAAGGATGTGATGAAAGAGTCAAAGGCTGAGGGAGAGAAAGAGGGATTCAGAGGGAGGGGCGGAGGAGTGCAAAACAAGGCCCCATCCATCACACGAGTTGAGAAGACACATTCCAGTGCCCTTAGCAAGAGGATACATTCACTCAAAGTCACAATAGAGGGGGAATCTGGGAGAAGCTGGGAGGGGCACCCATCAATACACAACCTCACCCTTGGGCGCTCTGTGCGCACAAACTCAATGCCCCTTCCAGTCCAATTCAGTTCCCTCTATGGGCATGACAAATGTACATTTTGCTGCCGATGAATGCGTTCATACTCAAAACAACAAAACAGGCGAAAAAACAAAATCACGGCATGGATGCTAATAGTTAAAATTCTTAATTTCCCGTCTCTTCCTCCCTCCCTTTCCCTCCCTCTCTGTCTCTCTCTCTGTCTGTCTCATTAACCGGAGTTGGAGAAATTTGAGCTGGGGTTGTAGGATATCTCTGTCTGGCAGAGTTAGTGGGGATTTTAGGGTGGAGGGAGCAGGTGATGGCTTTCTGGAGTGCACTCATTTACACTCCTCCCTTTCTCTCGCTGAGCAGCGTGAAGAGGTGGGAGAGATGAGGGGCCGCCTCCTCTCACTCCTGTGAGCTGCACCTGCCAGGGGTGAGAGGATCAATTGTGAACTCTGACCTTGTACCTTCCACAATGCCCAATTATTACCCATACCATGTAATATATACATCATCATACATTAAGGATGGACAAGAAAATTACGTTTCTGACAATAAAACCACACAGCTGTGCAGCTGCAGAATCTATTTTCACAAGTGGAGAGTAGATAGGATGTAATCTAGGAATATTAAACTGACTATAACCTACACTGGACAAGATAAACATTGATTTAGATATTGCTAACCTGTTGCTGGTATTTGGCATCATAAAATGTAAACTTACGTAGTTTTTACTTGACTGTTTCCCCATCAGTGTCCAAGTGTGAGTTTTTTTTTCAGTGGACTTGTACCATCCACAATGCCCAATTATTACCCATACCATATACATGTATACAAAATGCACAAAAGATGAGACAAAAAAATATTTTCTGACATTAAATTCACATAGTTGTGCCACTGCAGAGACACTTTGCACAAGTAGAAAGCAAGCATGTAAACAAGGGCTCAGGCCAGTAGAGAAAGAAATTAAACTGAACACAACTACACTTTTTTTCCACCATTGACAAGATAAACATTAATCTAGATAGAGCTCTTTTTTTAACACCTCCAGTTCCAAAAGTGAATTTCCCATTCGTTTATTCCTTTGATGTTTCAGAAAATCCTTACATAAAGAGTTTCAAGCATGGAACCAAGCCAACCAGCTACGAGTTGAATCGGGACCATAAAACATTTGATTAGGAGCAAAAAAAAAAGCATTGGAAAACTGAAAAAAGGCAAAGGTATAAGACTGTATACATAATTATTTTAAGAGCGAAGGAACTATTCATCCCATAAACCATTGCGAATGGCTACTCGTCGCTTCTGGAGACTCATGATAAACATTTAAACTAACCGCTGTCGATCTAAATTGAAGAGAGATTCAGCAACTGTATGCCTTATTTCTTGCCTCAAATGTTTTTCAGAAACACATTTCAGTGAACTATTTTCATGACATAACAGAAAGTTTTCAAACAAGCCGCCATGTTGACCCAGATGAAATCCGGGAACAGACCACGGCGCAGCATGTACGACTGTGTACGAGCCTACCCTCACTAGCCGTTTGCGGGTGCGGTACACATTTCCGTTGTAACAGCGAGCTCCACCAATCAAAAACGTTGCTGTTTCACTTAGGATCATAGATAATGTAGTACTTCTGCATGACATCGCAAGGTTGATATCATACAGTCTTGTGGCTTCTACAGGAGCATATACTATCGTTTCACAATCCCGTAGCTCATGGTAAGTCTGCCTTGGATGGTTACAACCTTATGGCTAATAATCAAATTGCTGATTCAGAATATGAATGGGATTTTCAGTTCCAGAACCTCACTGTTGAGCTCTATTGTCTGTATGATAAATAAGAAGTTATCACAAGCAGCCGGTTAGCTTAGCTTAGCACAGAGGCTGGAAACAGCTAGCGCAGTTCTGCTAAGTAGCCACTGTTAGTCTGGCATAACCCTCGCTACAACTTGTCGTTTTTACACTTCAGTTTTTATACAAATTAAACAGACAACCTGTTAATTAGCTTTTCAGGTACTGTTAAGTGGATGTTATTACCTTTGGACAGAGCCAGGCCAGCTGTTTTGCGCTGTTTTCAGTCTTTATACTAGGCAAAGCTAACTGGCCGCTGGCTGTAGCTTCATATTTACCGTACAGACATGAGAGTGGTGTCAATCTTCTCATGCAACCCTCGGCAATAAGCAAATAAGCATATTTCCCTAAATGTCAAACTATTCCTTTAAAGAGGACCTATTGTGCTTTAGTGTGTTATATAGTTTTTTTTTGTGTAAAAGGTCTGAAAAGTTACAAAGCCCAAAGTCCACCAAAGGGAGTTACTCTCCCCCACAGAAACAATGCTCCTGAACTGCCCGAAACGTGGTAATGTGGTGATGTCAATAACACATACTACCTGCCTAGCAGTTAGTTTGGCACACCCCCAAACAAAGCTAGTTAGAGCAGAGCTGGAGCGGTGTTTGAAGAGTTTGGTTCAATTGACCAATCACAACAGAGTGGTCCAGCTGGCCAACCAGAGCAGACTGGGCTTTTCTCATACCAACACAGCCAGTGTAAATAAAGCATTATTTTTAAAGCATGTAAACGTGTTCCAGTAGAAACCCAAAATATAAGTATGCACCTGAAAATGAACATAATAGGTATTCTTTAAAGATAGGGTCGATGATGTTGGAAAGCCAGCATAATTTGAAAGTAGCATCGCCTCAGGAGCTTTGTAGCATCGGAAGGAGCCCCTCCCCTCGGGGCTCTTTCCGAGGCAACACCCCCAACACACATGCACGAGCACCGCCGCATCGTAACTACTTTACAGACACAGAGCGGAGAGAGGACCTCAACTCAACAATGCTACCTCATGACAAGTAACCGCGGCAGTGCTACTTTTGGCTGAGTTTTCTCTTCCATTCTCCAGTAAACTTGCAGCGGCGACGCGCTTTGAGTTCAAGCTGGTGCACGCCAAGGTTAGAGTATGAGCAGGGAAGCAGGGAGGCATCTGATTGGTTCTTTCCAAGCGGACCGCGAGGCAGTGATTGGTATATGTTTTTACAGGATTACACCAGCTACAGATGACAGCTCTTTTCTGGTCCTTTTTCAGAGCTCATAAGTAATGGATCACTGTCGGGGTGTAAAGACCATTTCAATCAATATAACAAATAGTGTATACCGGATAACCCTGCCTTTAAGTTTGGATAAAATTTGCCAATGCACTTTACACCATGAGAGGAACAGATTAAATTGACAAGATACAAATTAATCTAGATACTGATAACCTGTTGCTTGCATTTCCCATCATAATATGTAAACTGCTGTAGTTTTTACTTGACTGCTTCACTCCATATCAGTGCCCAAGTGTTTTTCCCATAATCATTGTGTTCATTATAAAAAGTGTCTCAAAAAGGAGGCCTCTTTATTTTTTGGTGTCATAGCATTGAGCATTTTGCTGGCAACTCATTCTGTCATTGAACTGGGTACAAATGGGTATTATTCAGAGGGCTGAGATCCATTTGGGGTTTTTGTCAGGACTTAGAGTAGTGTGAAAGTTGGTGTCAGTGGACCCCTGGCCTAGTCCAGCTGAAAGCCAGTGTGTTAGTTTCTATGGTAATGGAGAAATAGTAACTACCTCCCAGCAGCGTCCCGCCGCGTGTCGCCTCCTGAATAGAGCGCATCTGCAGAAAACTGGGGGACCCTGTGTGATGGGCAGTGACCCATCATCACACCGACTCACATATATGGTCATATATAGACATTG
This sequence comes from Sebastiscus albofasciatus, assembly GCA_916701655.1. Lineage (NCBI taxonomy): Eukaryota > Metazoa > Chordata > Actinopteri > Perciformes > Sebastidae > Sebastiscus > Sebastiscus albofasciatus. The sequence continues at coordinate 93,307 of CAKAOI010051544.1, forward strand.
AATTAGCCTAAACCTCTTTTTCACACTGCTTACGTCATAACTCTTGAGAGAAAGTTGAGACTGAGCCATATATTCCCCGTTTAGTGAAAAGCAGTGTGTGAGACAGAGTAAAAAGCCGTCGCAGAGGTCATTAGGATGAGGGAGGGGGGGGGGGGGGGGAAGTAAAATGAAACAACCACAAAGTGTGGGGAAAAAAATCAAACAAAAGCTGACTCCAAATCACAATGCCTCCAATAGAAATTTGAGAAGAAAAGTTATGAAAATCATACAGGGGGTCGGCTCTTACTTATGCAAATGTCCCTAAATTTCTCATTCATTGCCCTGAAAGTGTTGCTCTCACCCAGGAAACAGAGAAGAGTGGGAACAATTTGATATTTGGAAAACGTAGCCTACCTCGCCATTTAATACAAGAACTTTGGAAATTACTCAAAAAAAGAAAATGTACCACAGATTTCCCTACATCATGTGATTGAAGAGTGAACAGAATGACATTGGTTTAGTTTAAAAATGTTAAAATGTTAGGGAAGTTTGTGTTGACATTTGAACATTTGTATCCTAAAAAAATGAAAACAATCCAAAACAATAGTGACCGCTGAAAGGAGGCTAATGTGACATGAATGGAGAGGAAATGGGCCAAACCGCAGGAGGTCATTAATGAGAAAAACATAAAGTTAAAGGAATCAAAGCAGGCTTTGAGTCGGCTTCCTTTAAGACTTTTTCCTGAAGCTCATCCTCACCCTGTTGTTTAGAGAAGCACACTGAGAATGAGGTAATAATGAACTGCTGAGCTGAAAATTAGTAAATAATGGTTACATGAGTAGTTTTTGGAGGGTTTCTATCCCCCTCCCTCCTGCTCTACTACTCTCTGACCTCCCTCCTCCCTAACCCTTACCCCCCTCGGTGGTTTCCCATGGCCTCCAATTGATTCAATTACGTGAACACACAAATACCATATGCTTAAAGATGTTTTTTCTCAACCATGCACAAAACAACTTGGCAGCTGCACTTACGAAACAGACTTGATGCTGATCTTTTCGCAAAGATAGAATTTGAAATATAGGAAATTCAGCTATTTTCCTTTGATTTTTCTGTTCCCTCATGCGTTTTCAAATCAAACCTGCTGGAAACATTGGAGCATCGAAAATGAAAACTCCGAAAGAAAAAAAGACAATGAATGAAGGAGAAAAGTGAATGAGGGGAGGGAAAGAGGGGAGGATCTGAAAAGTAAAGCAGTGAAAAGGAGGGAGGAGTAGTGAGTCGCCATCAGAAGTTGTTCTGCGCCGTAATTCGGCTTTGTTTTCCCTACAATAAAGTCTCCTGCATGTTGGCCTACAGCATAACATTCGGCAGAGAGAAGTGAGGCAAACAGAACATTACGAAAGACGCTTTGCATTCTTTCGCTTTTGTACGTGTGGGACCGTTGATGAAAGAGCAACAGACACAAAATGGGGAACAAAGAGGGGGCTGTGTGGATGAAGGCACTATCACTGACATCCCCAGCACTTTGAACAACTTGTCAGAGCAGACACTGAAGCAACTGCATTCTGTCACATTTGTGTACAAACCCCTTGAAAGGGCTGGCTGACCTGCCCATATCCCTTTATTGGGGTTCAAATGGCAAGAGGCATTCATTGTGTCTGGGAGAGTTCATTAAATTCATTGGTTTGACCTGTTATTTCTAGGCCAAAAGTCTGCTGATTTGGAAAAATGTGAGTCAGCCATACGTAATAGCCTACTGACCTCCGCGGGGTAACAAACCCTTTTGAAGAGCATTTCAAGGCTTTTATATGAATAGGGTCAAAGGGGAAGTTTGAGACATATCTATAGCAGAACCAATGGATTTACATCAAAAGGGAATTTGAAATCATCCAAAGATATTTAGACCTCTAATGGCTCTGTGGAGTTTTTCTTTCGCAATATACTTGAGCAAAAATCCAATTTCTAATTATTTTTCCTTCATGAGGAAAGTGTGAGGATTGAAGAGGCTTTCATGTCAGAAGACACAGAATTCAGTAGTTAACAAATGGTTTATGTATGACGGACATTGGCTGGCAAACGGTATTGCTTTGCACTATTTGTCTTATTCTGAAGTTGGAAAAAGTTTGTGGAAGACATACTTGACCATTTCAGTTCCCATAAAGTCATCACATTTAGATGTAAATGGGCTCATTAGAGAGGCCAGGCTGTCAGGTTTGCATCTATTTCCCATTTATTCTTGTCAAAAACAGGCCACGGCCCACAGCAGGCATTTTCCTGTTGACATGTGAATGTAAAATGAGTTTGTACTGCTCTGTTTACCAATTAATGAATCGCTAAAAAGGGAGTGTTAATAACAACTGACCAGTAATTTCTAGAGTCAGTCATATTCAAATTCACAACCACAAATCAAAGATGGGTGTAAATGGGTGTAATAATAATAATAATAATAATAATAATAATAACAACTTTATTTATATAGCACTTTTCAAACGCAAGTTACAAAGCGCTTTACAAAGACATAAAAAGCAAGAGAAATTAACAGGAGGTAATAAATAAAACTAGAGTTGATACAGCACAAGCAAGGTATGAAGTACTAAAACACGGTAACAACAAGTACAATAATAGCAGAAGAATAACCGAGAGAGAAAGCAATTCTGAAAAAGTGTGTTTTTAAAAATGATTTGAAAGACAAAACAGAGCTAGCCTGCGTAATCTCCTCCGGCAGGTCGTTCCTGGCTCCAAAGGCTCGGTCTCCTCTGGTTTTAGCCTTGACCTAGGGTGTAAAGGTAATGTAAAGGTACAAAGTATTTTCTTGTAGAAAACAAGTGCCAAAATTGATGACAACAATTGCATAAAAAATTTCCAAAAATATTTTTCTTTTCATTTATTAAGTAGATTTTTCTCTCTCACTGTTTGAAAATGCGGTAACACATATTCATTTTACTCAATTATTGTTGGCTTTAAGGTCAAGCATATTACTGTTTTAAGGTCTTTACACACCGGGAGGGTTTTATTTGAGCGATTAATTCACATTTCAATATATTTTTTTGGTCTATTGTTTTTGTCATGAATACTTCACACAGAACGCGAATAATCCGCAGCGGAAAAGCAATGTCATTTTTTTTTTGGAACAAGGCTGATTTTTCTGAGCTTTTGCACTGTGAATAAATGCATCAACCAATCACGTTGTGCGGAACAGGTTGAGTTGTGCCTATATTTATGAAACAACAACACAGAGGCTGCATAGTCCAAACCAAGACAGAAAACTTTATTTCTCCTTTCAACTTTGACAAATTCAGCACACATCTACTCCTTCCATTCTTACCTTTCACAATAAAAACCTAGAAACCTAGACATATAATACTCGCATGTGAGTATTTTGCATTTTCTTGTCATCACGTCCCTGATGTGTAAGGTTTTATTTTTAATTTTTTTTCACTTTAATTTATGTCACGCTTGGCCCTTTTTTGTGCCCATGTTGTCAGGCTGTAAATAAAGCTCAGTTTGGGTTTTTTCTTTTTTCATTTTGGCCCAGTTACACCAGACAGAGTCCCTTAACAGAAAGTCACCACAATAGCAGTGCTACGCCAAAGACAGTACCCAAGGGAAGGCACAAAATTATGCATCTCAGTCCTTTTCAAAACCCAAGAACTTGTAACTTTCTCTATAAATGATAATTAGTATTATTTATACCATATTGGTATTTATATTACAATTAAACTTATTGAACTAGACATTCTAAATTCTGACAGTCAGTAAGGCCAAAAACTCCCAATAAGAGTTAGGATTGAACTGATTGATGCATCACATCTGCACAGTAGCTCCCAACATTTATTACTGTGCTACATTTGCTTCCTGGTCAACTTATGACAATTCCTGGTGAACAAAAAAATAAACTGTACTCAAAAACTATAATTCAGAGGGTTTAGACTAACAACTAGCACCAAACAAGCTTGGCACTATTTTGAATGATGTAGCTCTTTGTCAGATATCTGTTTTTCTTTCATTATTAGTTATTCATTAACTCTGTTCAGTCGTTCAGACCTGACAGCCTCACTGAGACTGAGACAGTGTAGCCAGCCGTGTAGAGGCAGCCATAGCTCTGAGGATGCACCTAGCAACAGCACTTGACCTGGACTGAAACTCATCAGAGAGGCTTGACGCGGCAGACTGAGGCATAAATTCAGCAACCAGATTTACCATCGGGAGAAACTCATGAGAAAGACAAGTAAAATGCTAATCAAAAAGGAAATATATCTGAATGGACAAAACTTTTCAGCATTTCAGTCACATGCTGTCATTTTCATTGTTTTCTTGTTATTCATTAATCCTAACTAGGAATAGTGGTCCACTGTGCAGATTTCTAAATGTAGGCATATGTATTCATGCTGTCTGTTTTCTATGAGCTTTCCAACTTGTGCAGTTCCATGCTTGATAGTTTTATTTCATGAATTTCCATTTGCATAAAAATGTGAAAAAAGTGGCAATTCATGTTAGGTGGTTTTCTTAATTATTTGCAATTGAAACACTAAATTTAAACACACAGTATGTAATTTTCTGCCACTATGGGGTCTTTCAATCAAAACAATATCAAAAGACAGATAGTGACGTCGTGAAGTAGCGTCTGATCCTGGGAGTTGTTGTCTTCACCATCATTGCTGTCATTGCAGTCAGCTTCTCCCGGTTAGGATTCCCTCAGTGTTCATCGTTCAGGACATTTTGACCAAGAGTCGAAGGGACTGCGAACCGAGCTGTTGCTAACGCATGCTCAGCTTGTTTCTCTGATAACTTAACATCCAGACGTTCAGGCAGATTTTACCCCTCGCCAAATTATCCACTGAGATCTCCTGCTCTCCAAAACAAATGGACACGGTGATTAAAACCAGTAAAAACACTGAATAAAGCAGTTTCACGTTAAAAATCAGTGTTTTTCAGACACAGTTCAGCGTACACAGGATGTCCCGGAGGGGCTACGAGCCGAGCTGCCGCTGATGTTTGCTCTGCTTGTTTTTCTGATAACTTAAGATCCAGATGTCCGATGACTGAAATCCTTCATCTGGTTAAAATATATTGTTAAAACGACCAAGATCTAAAAAGTGCATCGTAAAAATGTGACTTTAAACTGGATAAAAAGGACAACCACACGCTGACACATATGCAAAGAGTCTATGGCTATGCAAAGGGTCTACGGCTTCTTCTTGACATGCGACCAAATGAAATGGACGTTATCTTGATTAAAATTGCGTATTTCTCTAGGTTTGAAAATTGTTTGGAAACATTTGGGATAATGTAACAACTCAACAAAATATATAACATAGGTGTAGTCAATTTTTGGACATTTTAATGCAGATATGTTATACCTTTTAAGTACAAGTGAATTATGATGGATGTCTTTCCATTTTGTTAAAGGTGAATTTTCCAATACTACTGATTGCAGAAGTGACTTTTCGTAATCACACTTATGATCCTTCTACACTGTGGGACTTAGTTATACTCTCTAATGGACCTCCATGACGGAGGTTGCTAGGAGATTTTTACGAAGCACCTCAATGAACCGCAACTCAGACTTGTGTCAGCATGACGTACGATGCATCATTTGTCATATTCACACACACGGAGGTGTTTCAGTGTGCAGCGTGGCCTCTTGCTTTTCAGCGGAGTACTGAGTGTGTATCAAATGTACTGAATCCTTCATGTGGACATGTAAACACATACAAGTAAGACGGCAAAGAGGCATAGTGTTTGAAAAGATGTTGTAATATCAAACTGGTAAAGATGATAGTGATAGTGCTCTGATGATTAGAGTGTGTATTATTATTAATGGTGTTCTCTTTGTAGCATAGAGAGTTCAAGAAAGCACATAAATAACCACAGACAGACGGAAAAAAAATTGAAGGAAGGGACAGAGAGCTATGTAAAAGTTTTATTGTAACCTATTAAATGTATTGACACTTTGCTGGCTCCTGCATCTTTGCTTTGCATTTGGCTGACACTTGTTGAGGAACCAGAGGAGACTCAGTGCCTTAGTTGTGTTGTGAAAAAGAAGAGAAGAAAGTTCTCCATCATGTTGAAGCATTTTATGCCCCGCCATCAACCATAATGAGTTTATTTTGTCCACCACAGATTAGACAACCTCCTACACACTGATTGCTACCACTTTCATTAGCTGATGTCATCATAGTTTGCTCTGCTTTTTTTTCTTCATTTGCTGGTCTCAGCTTAATAATCACCGTTCCTGGACCGGACTGAAATAAACGAATTGAGTCAAAGAAAAAACAATCAAAAGCATCTAAAAAGAGTCTTTTGCATTTCGTATCTGAAGCTACGGTTGGCTGCATTTAGAAGTAGTAAGTACAGTAGCAGTCAGAATTTTTCAGCTATTTCTGCAATTCCTGAAAAATAGAAAACATGTCAGCTAAACTCAAATCATCAAATCGAGCTCAAATCATGTTTGGGTGTAAAAACGAGTAGTCAGTCCCAGGCTTTACATCTCAGAGACAGAAAACTCATCCTGTGTTTTGTAGTTTTGAAAGAGAGTCACTCCTGTTTGCCCCTCAACAAACACTCCCTTATTTGTGCACAAGCCAGAAACTGACAAATCCAAAATAGCTTTGATACTGGTCTCTTCCCGGAATAGGAAATGTCAACTAACTGTCAAAAAAGTCAGAATTGATCTAATAGTGAAGCATATTTACAGCGGCACAAACAGTAAATATTTTAGTAGGGATTAGGGATACACTGATTCAACTTTTTCCATCCCAGTAGTGATACATAGGCTTTGGGTATCGGCCGATACCGAGTACCGATTCGATACCAGTGTTTAATCAATAAGCTGTATGCCTCACTGCGTGGACGTGACTGGGATCATTCTTTTATGTATAAGGCGACATCAGGCTCGACTTTAACATTGCTTTCCTAACTTTGTAAAACAAAATGTAACAAATAAATACATATAGATTTAGTGAATTGTTATTTATTACTAAAATGATAAATTGTACACCAGCAACTTGCTAAAATATCTTTAAAATTAACAGGAATTACAAGGTGTAAACCTTTTTAATGCAGCAACAAATTGGTCAAAACTTAAACAGAAATTTAAATTTCAGTATATAATGTAAATATAGAATTGAATTGAATTGAATAGATCGCCCCCATTGTCATCGATATCTGATCCAGCTATTTGAGTCAGTATCGGCCCGATATCTGATCCAGTATCGGTGCATCCCTATATTTTAGGCTTTTCTCACCCACTTTTTGAATTTTATTGTTCTGTTTTGTATGCACTCCTGTTACACAATAGGTAACTGTTGCGGCAGTTTAATTGGGATATAAAAATAAGTTCATATAGCTAGAATTGTGACGCTTTGTGCTTTCAAACAATGTATAGTTTGTCAAAGTAAAGTGAGGGATCAACTAGATGTTAACCAACATTCACTCCAGGCTTGTGTTTGGGCTGCTGCACGTCAAGTAGAACAATTTAGCCCTGAGGAAGGGAAACATGATGGAAACGTTTCTGACAGAAAAGATTTTTGAGCCAATAAAAACCACATTTTCAAACACAATACATAAAGTAACATGTTAAAAGGAGACTGCTGTTCATTTCCTGTGTGAAACTAAAAGTCAACGTTCACTTATTTTTGTTGCCTAAGCCTAACAAAGTAGTTTTGTTGCGTTTTTCATTTGTTTTGTTTCAATGTATTAGTCATTTTAAGCCACACCATGATGTTTTTTTACTAAACCTAACTAGGTCTGTCCCGAATACCATTTTTTGGGCTTCGAAAGTAATCAAAGCTTCATGGTGCAATGAGGCGCGGCAGGCTGACATTTTCACACACACACACCTGTATTCACAACAAACGATATCCGTCTGAGAATAACTAATAATAATGAATAACGTTGTGGGATTATTCCTTATTTCATGGTCTATTCTGCGATTTATTCATTATTATTACATACTCATATAGAACAATTTTTTTTAAATGAAGCATTCGAATAGTGATTTTGAAGTTGAATACCATGGCAACGGTCGAAGCTTCGAAGCATTAAAGCAGTCGGGTCAGCCCTAAACCTTAACTTTTTTTTTTCAATGTATTAGTCATTTTAAGCCAAACCATGATGGGTTTTTTTTTTGCTAGACTTAACCAAGTAGTTTTGTTGTGTTTTTTGTTTTGTTTCAATTTACAACATTAAAACAGTTTAAAACTGCAACTGTAGTTTGGGAGCAAATGCATTTCCCTCAAACTGTAATTGAGAATGCAGTTTAGTTGTATGGGAACTTTATTTTGTAGGAGACAGACAGGGTTGTTTCAAACAAAAACAATTTAATTTCAAATTTAATGTTGATCTGCTGGATGTTTCTTGTAACTTTAGTTTAGTTAAAGTTTTTAATTTTGAGGCTCAATTGCTCCACTCTCACTGCATTCTTCTTGGAGGGAAACATATTTTATCGTGTATTACGTTTGTCTTTGACAGGACAGGACTTTCCCCCAGGAGACCACCATTTGTGTCCCATGGGAAACTAAGTCAATATTCACTTATTTTAGTTGCCTAAATGTAACGTAGTTTTGTCGTGTTTTTTTGTCATTTTAAGCCAAACCATGATGTCTTTTTACAAAACTTAACCAAGTTTTGTTGTGTTTTTTGTTTTGTTTCAATTTCCAACATTATATAGAAAATACATTTCCCTTGACATGCAATTGAGAGAGCAGTTTAGTTGTATGGGAACTTAATTTTGGGAGACAGGGTTGTTTCAAACACAGTACATAAAATAATATGTTAAGAAACTGAGCATCTAAAATAAATTTAATTTAAAGTTTAATGTTGATGTTTCCTGTGACTTTAATTAAAGTAAAAATGCTATTTGATCTGTTTAATTGAGAGGCCATGCTGAGTTAAGCAGTGCTTTTTCAATTACCATCTTGAAATGGTCACTTAAATGTCTTCTCATCCTAAAATAATCCCTCAAAAGCCTCCACTTAGATATGATCAGACAGTATTCATGCATGATAAAACACATTAGAGAGTTAAGATAGTTGTGCTTTAATTCTGTATATTTACAACTGCAACTAAACACTGTTTAGCATTGAATTCCCTGTGGTTCACCTGTAGGGCCTTATATCTGTCACATTATGGTACCTCAACTGCCTGCGTCTCTTTGTCCGTCTGCCTCTCTCTTAAGGATTCATTAGTCCCTATAGACTCCTGCAGCCTCAACATATTGCACCATTCAGCTGGTACTTATGTGTCATCTGTTATCTATTGGACTGGTGTTTTCTGGCGAGCATATGAATGATAATCAGGCCTTTGTGCGTCCATAGAGGTGCAGCAGGATCCGCGGTCTGTGATGTTGCCTCAGGGGGAGATTAGGAGGGGCAGCCGGCCCTCTGTGTCACGTCGACAGTCACAGCGCCCATCCGCGGCTGGGCCAAACCCCACTGGGACCTTAAATCCTGTTACACTGTCAGCTAAAACCATCATTTGTATTAGAGATGTGTGGGTGTTTAAGTGTGTGTACACATTAAGCGAGGGGGGATAGTGTCTTAAACTATGAATTATTCATACCAAAAAGAAAAGGAGATATTGACTACATCTCCATAAACAGACTGCTCTCTTTATGTCATCAGGCACGAGATCTTTGGGTATAATTGCGTAAAAGCCCCTGAAAATGTGCTTCTCCAACGGCACAGCAGGCACTGGTCATCATCAGGGTGTGAACTTGAGTGATGGCAATTGTTCCAACTTAATATCTTATAAATAATTTACTATTTCAGGGGCATTGCTTTCCCCCCTATCAAACATAAACGTTAAGGAGCTTTACCAACCCACAGCTGTATGCTAGTGGAGCTCACTGGGTTTGCGGAAACACAGATGTGATGATGCATGAATCTCATCACAAGTGGCTATAAATGTATATTTTTTTAGCTTGGGACTAGTGCAAAAAAGCTGTAATAGAGTTGAAATAATGTGAGTGGGCTATTTTCCCTCGATTATTTATCTCAGTAACAAGTGATTATGGAGAATGAGATTCTTTGCACTTCTGGCCCGCGCCTCCAGAGGGAGGTCAAAACTATTTGTCAGTCTCCAGTTGGGATTGCAAATTAGGATGAGCCTCCCTGCGTGACGACCCATGAAACCTCTATTCCTATCCACAGGGTGACTGCTGTACATAATTTGAAAATTAGGGCCTTTGATAACATCTTTATGTTGAGCAATACATCAAGCTGCCACCTCCTGCTGCTGGAAAAAAACACCCATTTTAGACGTTTTAAATCTGCAGTGTTTAAAAAAAACACACATTCTGCCCATTTAATTTAGTTATTTTCTTTTGCACATAATCTGCACTCTTCATGAGAGTAATAGTGCTTTTTAACGTATGATGAAAACACGTCATTACCTCATTAAGATTCGGAATAAAAGCGATAGATTTTGTATTTACAGAGTGCAACAAGATTGACAGACTATAGTTAATGGCTAATTCCTGGCAGGGAATGAAAGGAGAGCAAAAATGAAAATGGCTCTCTCGCAGATATACAACAGTCATTCGGGCAGATATTTAGTCTCGTTAAAGGGTTTAACTGCTCCTAATTTGTAGCTACTTTAATGGCGCAGCGTAATTACAGGTCTGGCCTTTTATGGAAGATTAGTGGTGTGAAGCTTAGCACATTATAGAGGCCTCTTTAATGGGCAGAAAACGGATAGCATCACACACGCATGTGGGGATGTTTTGGGAGCTAATTCTCTGGATGTGACAATTTATGTGAAATATGGCTAAAACAGAGGACAATATCCAGATGATTAAAATGGACTAACCTCACACAGAAAAGGCTAATAAAGCCAAATAAAATCATTGCCCTATATCAATAATGTCCTGATGCTTCAGGGATGTTTATGATGTCATATTTATCCTTAATTCTAAGACATCAACAGACTATTTTCTGTGTTTCATGAGAGAATAAAACTGAGGATAGAGAAATCCCATTCCACTATTTACTCACACATTACGGGTCCCGTTCCCTTTGAAGGTCTTGTTCAGAGAGACCTTAAAGTGAAAGAAAATGTTTTCCTATTACTTAATTGAATCAGAGCGCGAGGCTGGGGGCTTCACGCGCGGCGCACTGGGCTCCTCTATGACAGAGTCGCCTTTGTTGCGTCTATCCGCCGCTGTCACACACTTTAATTCGACTCTCTTTCTCTCTCATTGAAACCCCTCCACAATGACATTCAATAAGGGCCGCAGAGTGAAAACCTGGTTATTTTTACATATTCTTTTTCCCCCCTCTCCGACTCGGCAGGGGCCCGAGCAAAGGAATTAATCACTGCTCTTTAACAGCACTGCCTCCAGGCGATGACTTGTCCCTTTTTTTTGTTGTGCCCAGAAATGACACATTAACCTTAAAATGGATATGCGTAAACTTTACATGCAGCTGCTGCGTTCAACACTGTCAGTAAAAGTAGCCACACAAGTGCAGAAGAACCTGGCACACAAATGATTAACTGCATACAAAAATTATGATAGCAATTTATTCAGAAATTGAATAGCCTATACATGCACATACAGCCGACCTTCTCATACACCAGATCCAGGCATAATGAAGCTTTAATCTTAAAGAAACGATGGGTAATAATTATGTAATTTACCTGCTGTTATTAAAATGCAATAAATGTACATTAACAGTTCTGAAAGTTTCTCCTTCCAGTTCTACAGACACAATTAAGACTATATATATATACATACCTAATAGGCTGCTTAATGTCTATAAGACAAACCTTGAATACATACACTTGGCTGTCCGATGTGACAGGAGCGTTTTTTTTTTAAAGCTGTGCTCTATGATAAAAATGAGAGAGTGATGATAAAAGGGAGAATGGGGCAGTGCCGCCTCTTGCGGCGTGGGTGGGGCTGACAAGAATAGACTACATTATGCAGTTCATTTAGTTAACAAGTGAAATAATGGGGAAGCGTGCAGTGGGAATGCCGAGAGAAAAGGCACAAAACCCTATTGAGAGCTCTCTTGGCCGCTTTACAGCGTAACCGTCACATGGGCCGAAACCGGAGTCCACGGCGGCTATTTAAGGAGCTGCTCGCTGCGCCTTCAGCACCACAAAGCTGTCCACCGTCACGAGGAGAGCAGCACGCTGACAACCAACCACCACCACGCACCAGGCTTCAACTTCAACAAGTTTTGCAAACATGCCGAGGTCTTTTCTCGTGGATTCCTTGATTTTAAGGGAGGCCAGCGACAAAGGGAGCGAGAACAACCCACCTTTATTCCCGTACGCCGTGCACTCGCCGCACCATCCGCACGGGCTGCCGGGCTCGTGCCACTCGAGGAAAGCCGGACTCCTGTGCTTCTGTCCGCTGTGCATGACCGCGTCGCAGCTCCACCCGTCACCACCCACGCTGCCGCTCCTCAAGGCGTCTTTTTCCCCCTTCGGCTCGCAGTACTGCCACTCAGCGTTGTCGAGGCAACACGCTTCATCCAACAGCATCAACCTGAGCCACGCACCGGGGATTTACCAAGCTGCGTACTCGGTGCCGGACCCAAGACAGTTTCACTGCATCTCCATCGGTGAGTAGATTAAAAAAGCTCCATTTAAACGCTTCATCCAATGTATAAAAAAGCCCCATCTCATGTGTTTCCACCAGTGTCTGACAATCTCTTTATTTTTTCTACAGAAAACAGCAACAGCAAACTTCAGAGCAGCAAGCGCATGCGCACGGCCTTCACCAGCACACAACTTTTGGAGCTGGAGCGAGAGTTCACCTCCAACATGTACCTGTCCAGACTGAGGCGCATCGAGATCGCCACGTACCTGAACTTGTCCGAGAAACAGGTGAAAATCTGGTTCCAGAACCGCAGAGTGAAACACAAAAAGGAGGGCAAGAGCAGCGGCCAAAGGACTGGCTCACATAACTGCAAATGCTCGTCCATGTCCTCCACGGCGAGATGCTCGGAGGAAGAGGAGGATGACATGCCCATATCGCCCTCCTCCTCGTCCGAGAAGGAGGACGTGGACCTGTCCGTCTCACCCTGAACTGAACTCTCTGTGAAACATTCTTGGTCCTCATGATTTTGAAATACAGCCAAAAAAAAAGACTGTTTCCACTTGTGTTCAGTCGTCTGTACATAGAAAGAGAATATTTAATCAGGGAATTGTCCTGATTTTATTGTATAGCTGTATACATGTTGTACGTTTTGTATGTAGTTTTTTTCTGAAAACGGTCCATTTTGTTGTTGCCAATCCGATGAGTATGGTAGGCATATTTGTAAAGATAAACCCAACAAAACAATAGCAACATTGTTTATTAGTATTTGGGTGGAAGACGGTATTTTGTATACATACTTGGTTAGATTCACTCTATGTGGATGGAACTGTGACTTCAAATATGGAAAGCTGGAGAGAAATTCCCTCAATGTCACTCTGAAATTATATCTTCAGTGTAATTGAAAAATATTTATTTATTTAAAAATGTTGATACTTAAATAAAAATATTTCTGAGCGGCATACTGTTGTGGTGTGAGTTAAATATTTTTGGTCTTTTACGCACCAGCGAGTGCGCACAGTGGCGCGCGTAAACCCAGGTTAATAACATCACTTTTGACATTAGATTATTTAAAAAAAAAAGATGCTGGAGACAATTAGATGATGTCAAACACTGTGTGATAGTCTTTGGTCAAAAATGGTAACATGAATTACATCTCCACACACACACACATTTAACTTCCTGGTTGTGCTGTATGTGGCAACATGTGCAGTGCATTATTTTCAACGCAAGACCCATTTTCTTTGCAATTTAAAATCTATATTTTAATATTCTTTTAAAAGAAGGCACAGCTGCTGTCCGGAAGGGGTGTTTGGTGTATGAGAAGAAGACTAAAAAAGGTTCATAATGTTTACTCAAAGACCCAAAAAGAAATTGGAAAGGACAAAAGTACATTTATTTTCTGAGATTTCCAGCCTTGCACTGCACACTACAGACAAATAACATGTTCCTGTCTAGAAGGAAACTCATTAGGCCACATGAGCTGAACTCCACCCTGGACGAGTAAATGAAATGCTCAATAATCTTTATCACTCAGAGAGTTGATAAAGACGTTGTTGTGAGGTCCTTTTATGTGCTTTTCCTTGGGGACACTCGACCCACATATCACTGCCTGGCCCTTAGGAGCCCCTTTTCAAGTTTCCTCTGCAGCTGAAATGATCTGTCTCGTGTGACTGAGCTAATAATCACTGCGGAGTATAATGGAGTGTGCATATCTTAAGATATCGATCTAACATGAAAATAAATGAGGGAAAGACACAGTTTGGTGTCCATGACCCGTATTGTTCTTATTGTTAACGCACCAGTGTGGTCAAGTTTTATTATCTCCAGTTGTGTTTTAGACTCAATACAAGCCTCTTCAACTCAAATATTATCTTTAAATAATTAAAAACATAATTATTAATTAGCATATAATGAGATTTTTATGGCAAATCATGAAATCCACAAAATTAAATAATGTGCCAAGTCAAATAATTACGCAGCATCCTCAAACATAAATTCAGTCTTCAGGCAAAATAATGATATTCTGGTTCAAATTAGTCTAAAATTATATGTTTATTTTTACTCAAGTTAAAAATATGTCATTTGCACTAAAACATCTCCAAAAAAAAGACCAAACCAGGAGTTTAGCGTATCGTTCCAGTTTTGTTCGCCTATTTTACGCACCGCTCCAGCTGCTCTCTGACTGAAGCTTTGCTTCTCAAAATTACATTTATTATGTTGAATAGGCTTTAAATTATATTTGCTTCCTTGGAAACGTATCTCTATACTTTTTTAAACGTAGTAAAAACGTCTTAAATTGCATATACAGCACATTATCTGCATCAGTGTGCCTTTTTTTTTTGGATGTGAAGTTTCACTTGTAAACTTTCATTTAATTGTTCACTTAACCATTTTAACAAAACTCCAGTATTTGCATTTGTTAAGATATGGGATTAGACTATTTTGTTAATTGCACCATAGAGCCCCATTTTGCTCACAACGTCCTCTGCAAAGCGCCCTTTATCCATTCAATAGCCTCGGGGGTATGTGCGCCCTGGGGGAGCTTATATACGCTCGGTGCTCCAAATGCTCAATTTATTTATTCTTAATTTTGTGCCGATCAATTCATTGAAGCAAAAAGGACTACGGTGTCTTTTTAAAAAGAAGAAAAGGGAATTGTGGACGTAACCTTGACGGAGCTGAGGAGAGTTCTCCCCTGACGCTGGAGAGCCGCTTGAGTCAACAGGCGCCCATCTAGCAGACTCGCCCTTGTCTTTATTCCGGCTAATTTTTTATTTACGGCTTTTCTTTGACATGTCTCTTATCTATCAGATTAAAAGAACAGCTTGTAACAAATCAGTCTGCACGATTTACAACAGCATTAAAAGGGGACAAAGGGAGCAGGCAGTCAGTACCTGAGAGTCTGGTAGACGGCGCGGCGCTGCAGCTGATTCGATGGTTTGAAAAATACGCACGAAACAAAATACTTGAATCCTGAAAAAGAGCCTTTGTACGTTTCTTTAGAAATCAAGCAATTCTGCATGACAAAGGACAATTAATAAGCCGTCTTTTCACGACCAGCAGCTGGTTTCCCCGTCAAGGAAAGTTGGAAAAAATTCAGACTGAATGCGCGCAAAAGCCCCTTTGCGCGCAGACAGCAACCCAAGGTGACCCATTTGGCACAGTTAAAATAACCAAGCCGAGGTAAAAGCGAGGGAACTGTCAAAAACATTTAAGCTGAAATATCTTGAAATTGCAAATCCCTTTATGTGGAGGGACGCTGCCGATGTGGGTTAGTCGTACAAAGGAGGTGGTTAAGTTGGAGAGGCTTTGGAAACGGACACGTGGCTTCTCAATGAGAGCTCCTTTTGGAACCCGCGTGGCTTGCTGTGGCACTGCAACATTCAACTACTTTAAACTTATCCAGCTTAGTAAATGTGTTTAGTAAACCCAAAGTGTTAACCTACAAACTTTAACCAAATACTTTATAAACTTTTTAACACTTTTGTACATTTATAAAGTGTTTGTTTACTCGTTTTTTAAAGGACAAAACTGCCTGCTGCTCCAGGCTTTCCAACCTCGCTTCTAAATGTGGAGTACTGAGTTATTGTCAGAAGAGTGAATGCTATTTTCAAGAGGATGTTTTTTTCAAACAAGCATTTAATAGTTTAGTGCACTTTTATCTTCATATTGCATTACTTTATGGTGTTTGCTGGCGTTTTTTTATTTGGCGTGCAGCTGTTTTTTTGCCAGTAAATTGGAAGGAAATATGATATAAGTATAGAATTGTGCGTATTTTTGTGTATGAATTGTAAATGACAAATGTTTTTTTATTTCTGTATTAACATCGGGAAGGCAGCTAAATATGAATTTAGTTCATAGCTTGTATAAAAGGGGTGTTCTTATATTTTGGCACAGCTTCATCCAAACTCGACCTGGAAACAGTCAGTTGCTCTAGATGCTTTATTTTTTTTAAAACGACTGTGGTTTAAGTGGTAAAAAATGGAAAATGTTTCATTATGGAGCTGTTAGTGTGGACAAAGTGTGTTCAGCCTGCTGCTGAAGTGGCGAGGAAGGAAACCACTGTTTTTCTGCTGCAACAACCCATTGAGCTGTATAGAATGTGTTTAACAGCTAATCAGTAATGTAAGATGAAGGACTGGCACGCAGCTTCACTTCTCTCTTTCTCACCCTCTAATTGAATATTCAACGCGCGCACCGTGCTCTGCCTTTTTTTTTTTTTTCAGCGTGCTTGAGAATGCGCCTTTCTAATTCTCGGCCCAAACACAAGCAGTGTCAAAGGTCGACAAATAATGAACTGCGCAGACATGGAAGTGACCTCTGCAAGCGCCAAAGCTCCAAAGTGAATGCTTCTCAATGGGGATTCCCGTCCAAATATTTGATGTGACATTTGGGTAAAAATTACAGTGGACTTTCCCCCTCCCCCCCATCGTTACATGGCACCTTCATTCATCAGTCCACATGTAAATATGAATATTATACTCAGCAGAGACATCTGGAAACGAGAGGCATATCCTATCTGGTCACTGAGATAAAACACTTGTAAAATCAACTTCTAGGGACTGTAGCCAATAAAAAAATAAGGATATTGTAAGATATTTTCTTGCACCATGTCCTCCACTCTATAATAGTTTATTATTTAAAACAAACACTTGCATCATGACTGGTGAGTCCTCCTGTATTGTATGATTGTATTATTGTATATCTGTATTATGGCAAACAGCAGAAATATGAATTATGCAGTTTAATCTGTGGTTTTTGCAATATAGAATCAGGCAGTTGAAATTAGATTTTGAGAATGGAGACAGAGGCAAGTTCTTTGGTGAAGGGAAGCTACGCGCACGCACTCAGTGCGCATAATCCACGCGCGCACACATAGACGCAGGCACAGGCACAGAGCGACGGTGTTTTCGTCAGTAGATAAAGACAGTTTAAGTTCCCTCCCCGGCCACAGTATTTCTTGGGTAGTTTGGAGCACTGCATGTACCTGAAGCACGCACACTGTCGCTGTGTCTGTCTGTTTAACCCGCAGTTTAGTGGCTCGCTCACATGCGCAGTGTGGAGCAGGAGCGTCATCTGGTGGCAAACACCAGAGCTAACTGCACAACCATACTTTGGAGATTTTTTTTTCCATTTTTTGTATTAATAGTTAAACCAACAATTTCCCTGTAGCCTACAGTATTATTTTTGAATAGTAAACTATCTTAGATATAGGAACACAAAAGCTTCTATAGGTCCCAAGCACACCACATGTAACTGGAATAACATGTGAACTCCAAAGGGCCCCATCAGTCTCAGGGGGGGCCCCTTGAATGCTCCTCATTCACACAGCAGCAGCAGCACCACAGCCTCTTTTATATTGCTCCTCTCAGTGAGAAGCCTTCTGAAGGAAAGTTATGAAGAAGTTCTCAGGAAAAACTGGGTGCATTTCCATCTAAAATTATGATGTGACATTTAGCAGATGATATTATATGTTGCTAGAAAGTTGGACTAACAAAACAGACAGTCACTTATGCACTAGACAACATCTTTGAACATGTATAACTTGTGTGACAGTGTCGCCATAAAATATGTCAAAGGGAGACAGAAGTGAAGCTCGATATCTAAGAGAAGTGCTTTAGAAGAGATCTGAATAGAGGAAGAAGGAAGAAGAAAAGACAAGTGTCCACAGGAAAGTTAAAGGAACACTTTGTAACATTTAGGGGGATCTATTGGCAGAAATGGAATATATTATTAATAACTGTTTTCTTTAGCGTATAATCACCTGAAACTAAAAATCGTTGTGTTTTTGTTAGCTTAGAATGAGCCGTTTATATCTACATGGGGAGCGGGTCCTCTTCATGGAGCCGGCTGCCATGTTTCTAAAATAGGCCAGAATGGACAAACAAAACACTGGCTCTAGATATTCACGTTTCTGCGTCTCCCACCATAGTTCTCCTACACACTTGGCACACAAGAGAAGTTCAATAAGGTCTCGATTAGTTTCAATCTGCAACCTCACTGCTAGATGCTGCCATATATTACACACTGCACCTTTAATAACTTGAGTACCTTCTATTGTACAGTATGAAGCCTGTTTCACAAAATCGCTAAAAGTGCGCTTCACTTGGCAAGAACACTGTAGTCAATAACAAAGCTCATATTTCATGTAATAGTTGAATAAGAATCTTCATAGTTTTTTGTCACTCTGAGTACCCAAACCAATCATTCTGACTACCAGGTCACTTAGAGATGTCATTAGTGTAATATTAATTTGAAATGGCACTGATGACACATGATGTCTGTTGTTGTAATTATTGCCACCCAGTTTTTGTCCTCTCAGAATGATGTTAAACCCCCAG
>CAKAOI010051545.1:0-47374 GCA_916701655.1 Sebastiscus albofasciatus
AGATCGACTTGGTTAGACTTAGGCAACAAACTACTTAGTTAGGCTTTGGAAAAGATTGCGGTTTGGGTCAAAATAACTCCGGAAGTGCTGTAATAAAGTACAGCAGTTGAGTGACAAATAAATCAAGTCTGACTTGTGGTTTCAAACGGGACACGAACACCGGCCTCCTGGGCAACAATCCTATGTTTTTTGACACTCCTTCCTATGCGGTGTTCGCTGCTCTTTATACTTCCCGGTTCACAATTACGTCGATTACATACGAATTGATTTTGTGCTGACCATCACAAAAAAATGTGAAATTCATGTCTATGTACACGAATCAATACATTACATTTTGTGACTATGTCACAAACTGCTGTGTGACTGGGCTGAAAGTACATCTGAGGTTTCCTGTTTGAACGTGAATATGTTTGACAGATTTTGCAAGCAGTTTCCTGGTGCTTGATAAAAAGTGCAGGCCAAAGTCATTAGCATTCATCCTCTGGGGAACATGAATGTATTGTAATGTGATTCACCAATGTTCTGGACTGACGGACTAAACAAGCCGACTGACTGAATCGCCATAAAAACGCCAGCAGCGTGGTTCAAACTATGATTTAACCAAAGCCAAAGTTTGAATGGTTCATTCTAGGTAATGCCAGTCCCTTTAAAAAGAGGTCAGCTCAAACATTATCTTCAAGCAACATTCTATGAACACAGCAAACATGAATCAACCTCAGGGCCACAACACTTTATTCAGAGCTCTGATATGAAAGAGCCCGCAAGGTTCTTCAAAAAGCCCCTGTCGCTTCTAATCACTGACGTATTGTGCAGCCAGGGAGGAAATTTGTGGGATTTTATGCATAGTCAGTTCCGATGATCATCCTCCCCATTGTCGCTGTCCGTGGCGCTGAAATGACAGCATCATTATTGTCTCTTTGAGCATAGTGACGACATGGCCTCGTTCCCCCTGGCCTGATGAAATAGGAGCTATAAGAAAGGACCGGCAGTGGTGGCAGTGATTGGACTCTCTCTCCGTCTCCGGGTGTAGGCGCAGTTATCTCTGATGGTTTCCATTTATGCATGCACGTGCTCTGATCTGAGAAAAACGCCACCCACAGACGCTTAAACTTCATCGACAGGAAATCAAAGAAAAAACATATTACAGTGCTGTGTTTGATTAACAAGAGAACAGTGAAAAGACGGATGAAAGGTGACTAGTCATTCAATCTGGAGATCAAAACATAAATGAATACATACACAAAAAGATGAACTCACAGGATCTCTGAATCATTAGGATCTTATTTTTTTTCCTGGGTTGTTATTTTGGGATATTTGAAATTACCATGCTTGTGCATGACTTGCTTGTTGCAGCTGGTGGCAACTCTGCTCTGGCGGATTGCTCATATGTAAATGTCATTTAGGTGAAAAACAGACAACATGATTGCCTAATTAGTTTTAGTTAGAACAACATCAACATCTTTTGCATGTTAAAGACACTGACCTGTTTTTGCAGTGTCATTGCAAATATAAGTGAGTCATCAAGCTTGAGTTTAGAAATGGCACTAGAGCTGTGACATGGCAAATATCTTGAGAATTAATTAATTGTCTTTTTTTTTTGGGCTGGATCGCAGAGGGACAGCCTTACAAACGCAAACGTCTGTCACTGGTTGAAGACGTTACACGATTGGTCGGCCGAGGGTTTGAGTTTCCTCATTGGCCGTTGCACTTTCAAAATTAAAATGTGGGGAACAGTCCTTTATGCAAATGAACCCGTCCAGCACAATGCTTCCAGCCCAAGAAACCAAGCTTTGAAACAAGGCGATCTAGTTACCTCCGCCAAGGCTAAAGGCCTAGGAAGGAGGTCATGTTTTCACCGCCATTGGTTTGTTGGTTTGTTGGTTTGTTGGTTTATTGGTTTGTCCGTTAGCAGGATTACTCTAAAAGTCCAAGATAGATTTAAATGACATTTTTTGGAGGGGTGGGGAGTGGCACAATGAACAATCCATTAGATTTTGGTGGCGATCCAGGTCATGATCCAGCGTCGGGAATTTTTTTTAATAACTCCGCTCAGTCTGTGCATTAACACCACAGGCTTTAAGACATGCGCAGTGTAACTGATGACGCGACGTACATGAAACCTGGTTTGGCGGAGGTCTGCGCTCTCCGAGTGTATTTCTAGTTCTAAAATGAAACAATATTTAGCAGTGGCATAGCTCATTTCTTGCTTAAAATGTTTTCAGAAGTAGGTTTTGGTGGATTATTTAGACGGAATAACACATTTCATGAGCACAACGCCATGTTGTTTCCTGTTTGAAACGGTGAGCAGAAAGCCAAGAACCAATCAGGTGCATTTAACGATACGATACATCACCGCTTGAACATTATAGACATGACCACTGACTATTCGTTTGACAATTTAGCCACAAATTCACAGACTGACCGTACAAGGTCCAGTCATATACTCAGTTTTGACTCCAATGTGAGCATGTTCTGCTTTTCTTGGTTTTAAATCACTGTAACCTGAATATCTTTGGGTTTTGGATGTTGGTTGGGCAAAAGACAAAGTCACTTGAAAATGTCAACTTGGAAACTGGGAAGGACATTTGTTTTTTGGTATTTTCTGATATTTTATTGACTAAACGATTAATGTATTAATCAAGAGAATAATTGATAGATTAACCGATAAAGAAACGAATCATTAGTTGGAAAT
Organism: Sebastiscus albofasciatus; assembly: GCA_916701655.1. NCBI lineage: Eukaryota > Metazoa > Chordata > Actinopteri > Perciformes > Sebastidae > Sebastiscus > Sebastiscus albofasciatus. The sequence continues at coordinate 2,693 of CAKAOI010051545.1, forward strand.
TAACAATAAGTTAAATGGCACCTTTCTATCATATCAATCATATCAACAAAACTAACCCTATAATCTTCCAGTCAGAATATTGTTATTAATATAGTATAGGCCTACTATGGAAGATGCATAGCCCAAGTATAATGACACAATAAAATCACAGCTGATTATAACTGACACATATAACGGATATAACATGCTTAAAGAAATAATGAATAAATAGGAATAAGTCGCAAGAGATTTCTGATACCGGCCGATGAATAAGAGGAGTACTGGCACTTATTTTTTTTACTGTAAGCGCTGATCAAATGTAAAGCTTATACACAGTAACTGGTGAGGTTGTATTTATATTTCAAACTACTACTTTGATTGGGCGTGCAACCCCTCGATCCAAAAGTATCAACACTTTTCCTTTTATATCTTCGATTTTTGCAGTGTTGCTTTCATAAACGCTGCTCTCAGACTTGTTAATGAGATCCATGGGCTCTGCTCTAGTGACTGCAACAATAATTGCCTCCACACCGGTACAGATCATGTTGCTTTGCCTTTTTGTCGACTGGCAGGCATTGGCGGCGCCACCCACGTACACCTGAAGGAATTCAAAGATCTTCATTAAAATGAGGAGAGGGCTCCCGTTTTTTCTTACATCACTGCCTCCCACCCTCCCCTCATCACTGGCAACAGGTTTGTGTGAATACATCCATTAAATTGGATTCCTGGCCTGCAGGGAGTGACAAGCGGAAAGAGGTGTTTGAACCAGGAAAGGAGGATGATGTGCATTTTCAGGCGGGGGGGCGACGGGGAAAACAGTCCCTGTCGTAATAGCATGGCTATTTGGTCTGCTTAAGCCCCAATTTCCACAGTCCAAACCACTGATGTGTTTCAGACACAGTCAATTTGGGGCATGGCTGATCACGATGGAATAGCTGTGAGAGCTGTCCAGTTTGGAGTGGAAAACTGTCCCAAGAGTAATTTGTTTGCAAACCAAGAAAACAATTATTTGTACAGAAATGTATTTAGCATGACTCATTCCCTTCTGCTCATCCCTTGTGTCCTTCCAACTTTTTAACTGGTTTCATTATCACTCGGTAGCTCCACAGTTGCGCTCTGTCTCTGCCTCTCTGCTTATGCTTTGCTCCTCAAACCAGCAGCTGAACAGGAAGCAGGCAAGCATTATGGCAGCAAGCAAAGTCCATCCAAGACTGACTCATTTCCCCCGTGCAGCATCCCATGCCAGTGTCACACACTCCTCACTCACACTGGAGTTTTTTTAGTCAGCAATTCATAGTAATCATATTCCAGTCATATTATTCACCTCATGCTTGCCTGGACCTGAGCAGACGAGGTCCTTCCAGTCCATTAGCTTCCAATTAAAACGGATCACAAAATGGTTTGAATGCTCATTTGACGACCGTTTTGGCAGGAGGCCATGAAATCGCGGGCTCTGTGGGGGAAAGAAGACATTGCCGCAAGACAGAATCAGCCTCATGTTTTCTTAATTGGACGTAAGCATACAACAAATCCATCTGTTTCATGGAGCTTTTCGCTCCCCTGATGCGTGGATGCAGGCTTACGGGTCGAGCGTCAAATATGTATACATTTTTACAAAGATGCTGGTGTAAAAATGAGTGAATCAAAGCCAGTGGGCAGGTTGGACCACACACACACACACACACACGTACACACACACCAGTGACGTTGGCGATGGTCTGTGTCGTGGGAGTGTTGCATTGGATAAATAGCAGTGACTTCCATAGCACATTCTGGTGCCTCTGTTCCTCATTATAGTGGAAGAGTAACTATACATTTAAATGTGAACATGTAAAAAGTCCTGTTAGCAGGCTATTTGTCCAAGTCCGCCGTTCGTTCATGGATGTATTTATGATGCTGTTGCACAACATCTCTATGGAGTCAGATCAGTGTATATGTTATAGTTTTATATGTATGTGAAAAAAAATCCACATATAAAAAATAAGGTTCACAAATTTATTTCTGATCCACACACAAATATTTTTTGTTTTAAATCAATTTAACAGAAATCCAGAAATATATGTATTTAAAAGTATTTGCAATTTTTTATCAAAACATATTTGGATGTTGTTTATATACATTTATATACAAACTGTTGAACCTGCCTGTCATGTGTGAACTTCACTGCATTCATGTGGACTACATACACTTGTGATTGGCTGACAAGGAGGGAGACATCTGATTGGCTACAGATACTTCCTGTTGCAGTGAAGTTCACACATCACAAGCAGTTTGTAAATGCAGGTTCAACAGTTTGTATATAAATGAAACAACATCGAAGTATATGTTTTCGATGAAAATTGCAAATATTGGAATAAATAAATAAATAAATGAAAATTGGATTAAAAACAAAAAGTATTTGTGTGTTCATCAAATATATTTGTGAACCTTATTTTTTTATATGAAGATTTCTTTTACATTTTTATACAAAAATAACTATTTTTGTGTCCATTGGAGCATATTTTTTTGTAGAGAGTCATTTATATATACAGTAAATCACAAAATATATTTGTGAATCCTTCTGTGTGCATTCATTAATATTGAGACTGATCTGACTCCAAAGACATGTCACCTCATTAGTGATGCCTCACAAGGGAGATAACATTGCATGCTCTGACATTACAAGCCCAAAATTCAGTTTTCCCCATCTACAGTACATGTCAAAAGTGAAAACGGAGTTTCTGAAAATCTCCACCCTGGCCGGAATTTTACAAAAGCTTCATTTTCAGTGACCTAAAATGCCGTTTGGGTGTCGATGTAAGGCCAAAACACATAGAAAAAGCTATGATTACAAAAACACCTGTGTACATGTGGACAAGGCCAAAGTGTATTTCTCAAAATGTAGCACTAGTCCTTCAATTCTCAGTCTAGTTTCCATTTTAGCGCCCTTACACGATGAGCAATGAGCTCGGTGTCTCTCTGAGACAAGTGATGGCTAGTCAGCTTGATGTACTGACATTGCCAAGCTCACACACATTGTCACACTATTGATTTTACACATCCTGATGCGGTTCCCAGCACTCCTCTGGTCGCCGCAAAGCCCCAGGCCAGTATCCACTCTGTTATGTTTATATCTTATGATACAGCATGGCCCTTGTGGGATTTACAGGCAGGCACTGTGCGGCTGAAGATATCAGAGAAGTGGAGCTGCCCCGTTGCCTTGCACTCATACAGAGGTGCAACATGAGCCAGTGTGGTAGCTGTCATTTTTACAGTCTTCCACCTCACAGTGATTCAGGATGGTGAATAAAGCTGTGTGGCAGTTTACGAGGCAAGTAATAAGCGCATTTATGGCATGAATTATACTTTACGCAGGTATCATGATCCAAGCAGCCAGGTAATAAAGTGAAGATGCAACAGCAAGCACATGAGTACACGGATAACAGCAGAGTTTTGGCGGCTCTGTGAGACTGGCACAGTGCTTGCTGAATGCTAATGTCGGTATACTAACATGCTCAGGATGACAAGGTTAAAGCTGCATTAGCCAATATCTTTATATTAAAGGGCCAGTGTGTAGGATTTAGAGGGATCTAGTAGCAGAAATGGAATATAATATTCATGACTATGTTTTCAATAGTGTATAATCACCTGAAAAGAAGAATCGTGTTTTCGTTAGCTTAGAATGAGCCCTTTATATCTACATAGGGAGCAGGTCCTCTTCATGGAGTCCGCCATGTTGCTCCACCATGTTTCTACAGTAGCCCAGAACGGAAAAACCAAACACTGACTCTTGCAAGAGCATTTTGCATCGCCTGAAGGCCACCGTAGTTCTCCGACATGCTTGTGAAATTGCAGTAACAAAAAAAAGAGGAAGTGAAGGGAGGGGTACTCAGTTGGTTGCAATCTGCAACCATACCGCTAGATGCCACTAAATCCTACACACTGTCCCTTTAACAATGGATCAGATTACTATGTCTTATGTGAGAGGGGTAGTTTGAAGTGATAATGGAGAATTATCAACAACTGCAACTTTAATGTTCACTCTTCACTTAGTCATAGTTATAACCCATAGACATCTTGGTGATGATGGGCCAGAAGAAGACATTGCTTTATTTTTAGGGGTTCACAGGACAAAAAGGTAGGGAATCAAATATCTTGAAAATGAAAAAAAATCACTTTGACCTTCTGGTGGTGATAAAATGTAAATATTTAACTAGACATTTCACTGGATTGCCCAAGTGGTGGATTCACCCAAGCGGCACCAGCTCGCTGTAACTCCCGGTGCCGGGGTTTGCACTGACTGAATCCAAGTAGCTACAGCTAACCGCTAACTGAAGGTCCGTCTCCGGAGGAACACACCCTCCTCCAGGCGAAGTAGTTTCCTAGCAGCGGGTAGGACAGAATGGAAATACCAGTCGTTTTTTTTGTTTCTGCCAATTTGGATTTAATCCAATAAACAAACTATCATACGTACAGACCCCAGTTATTGACATAAACATACAGGTGGCTAACGTAAACTATAGGCTGATGCCCAGCGCCGCCGCACCCACCAGAAGCATCACACGCCGTGCGTAGGTCACCAAGTGCCGGAGGGTGCACCGCAATTATGATCATCATCCTAATAATCATAATGATGAATTATTTAAATTCAAGTTGAAGCACAAGAGCACAACCACAATTGGCATCATTAGACCCTTATTGGCAATACAAAGATATACATATTTCCTCGAAATAATAAAATGAATTATGATGCCCCCCTCCTCCGTCATCCTGTGGTTTGTTCGATTGTACCTGGCCTTACAAACTCGAGCCTGATGGTAACTCAAAAATTACAAATGGCTTCAAAAAGGCAACAGGAGTCGGGAGCAGAGAAGCGAAAGAAAAAGAAACACGGGGATGACGCTGAGTTGCCTCTGCTGAGCCAAGTTTTTCAAAGCTCATAAAACATACCGACGTTCATCAATGGGACAGAAACGTCTGAGTGGTCTTGCTGTCATCAGCATCGATTCAGAACTCACTCAGAAGCTGTCATATGATGACTTAATTAATGATTTTGCAGCCAGGAAATGCAGATGTGTGCGTCTGTAGAGCTTCCCGCAACTGCTGAAAATGGCTGTTCTGTAGGGCAGTATAAACTGTCTTTTGTAGTGTTTGTAAAGTTTTGTAACTTTTCTTCTGTTTTGTGTGACTAATTGTATAGTTCTGTTTTTCTTATTTGTATTTATACTTATTTAATTTTAACAACAGTAGCAACATTGATAATTAAAATATAATTCTTTGCTGTATTTTGCTTTTTCAGAACAGGCAAAACAACAACAACTAACTAAGTACTACGTTTGTACATTGAAAATGAACTAACAGCTGATTGTTACGTAACGCACGGGACACGAACAAACGGTCTCCTGGATGAAAGCCTTGTGTTTGTTCTTTAAACTATGTCACCACTCTAATGCCGCACTTTCTATGAGTGTTCACTGTTGCCACAGATGGGTTTACATTATAGTTAATGGAACATCCAGTGCGTTTCATACCGGTGCTAAAGGGTGCCTCTGCATTTGACGCCCTGGGAATGAGAAAGGGCTGTTTTTTTATATAACTGATGACTGTAAATTGAGATTGAATGGATCCAGTAGTACAGGTGAAATGCTGATTTGTTTGAAGCATGCATGTGACCAGGAATTACACATTGCACCTTTAAATTTTCACTGGTTGGGACTTTTAATGTAAAATACACCCATATTACAGAGTAAATCATAAAGCTGCAAAGAAAAGTGCATCTAGAGGGTTGACAAACTACAGTTTTGGTGTTGGGTATGAGCACAGGAGAATCAACGTCCCTTTGAAAAACATAAGCAAGCTGTGTACTGACATGGAGCTGCAGCTGGTAGAGGATCATTGTCTCTCTCCAAAGCCCCTCAGCAGGGCAGATGTTTGCATGTTAAGGTCCTTGAACGGTCCTCTCGTTGGCGGAAGACAGTGATCCAATGAGGCTATATTAAAGTGTCACAGCTATCTCTTTTGACTCTTGTTTGAAGTTGATTTTTTTCTCCAGTCTGCAGCTGTCTTTGTGTGATATGAAAGCATCTGTTTGTTTATGCATCCATACATAGCTGCCTTAGATACATTATGATTAAGCTAACAAGGTCTAATAAAGCTGTAAACTTGGAGAAGAAACAGATGCCGATGGGATTTTATTGTCTTACTGACGCAAACAGCTCGACTCGATAGCGCATCTCTGCAGACTCCTTCAACAGGTGAGTCTGTGAGACAGCATAAGCTGCTGAGGGTTGATGGGATGTGTATCAGTGAGTTCACTGACCTGTGGGGGATTACCAGAGGCCACTAAATAGAGTTAATTACGGAAGGTTTATGGGGGAAAACACATTGAGAGCAGCATAAATCGTCTAATGAATGTGTTATTATGTTGGTGTAATTAGCATGAACGGATGGCAGGAGCGCTGATACTATTGGCAACGACTTTATTCCAGTTGCCTGATAACACTATCTGTTATCCTGGACTGTTTTGTTTTGTTGTTGCTGTGGCGATGGCAGAGGGAAAACGGCAGTCTCCTCTTTGTAAGCTGCAGGTGTTCATAGGAAATGTGGTATCGGTTTAGAAAATCTGAAGGATGAAAAAGTGAAGATGTATTTCTGTTTGGAGTTTCATGTTCTCCTCATGTTTGTGTGGATTTCCTTCAACAGTTCGCAGGCATGGAGTAAGGTTAATTGGCGGCTTAAAAGAATGAATACATCTAACCGCTAGGCCACCAGGACACATCTTTAATGCTAAAGCTGAACTACTTGTTACTGAATCATTAGTGTCAGGATTTTGCTTTGAAGCTCCCAACACATGTGACTGAAAGCACCATCAGTACAGTTACGTTCTGTTTTTTCCTGGTTCATCAGAAGCTGAAAGTCTTTAGTGATCTCCAGGTAAATAGTCAAATTACCATGTTCACATTTCAAAGTAATCTACCACGACTGTGTTGCAGCCGCGCACAGCAGCCTTTAACGACGGTATGAGACACACTGGGCGTTCCATTAACTACAATGTAAACCCATCTGCAGCAAAAGTAAACGCTCTGAGAAAGTTCACTGAGAGTGTGGTGACATAATATAAAGAGCGAAAGAGACATACAGGGTGGGTGGGAGTGGAGGTGGATGAGTCCAACAAACATAAGGCTTTCATCCAGGAGACCGCTATTGGTGTCCCATGTTCACAATGTTCAGTGTCATTTTCACTGTACAAAGGTAGTAGTTTTAAGCCCAACCATGTAGTTCTTTCCTAAACCTAACTATAGTGGTTTTGATGCAAAAAATAAAATGTCGCCAAGGGGCGTGACAAAGCAGCGGTATCTAATGAGCTAGGATGAGAACGTGTTGGAGTGATGCGATAATGCACAAGGCAAAAGCGTGCGAAGAACACCGTTCTTGCTTTTGGCGTTTCATTTGTACACCATGTTGTCTGTACTGACTACAATATAAACACATCTGCATAAAAATGCTACGCTCAGAGCTAGTGACGTAGAATAAAAGGTGAGAAAGACTGCTTATGGTGGGTGGCAGGGGAGTTGGATGTGGTCCAACAAACACAGGACTTTCAACCAGGAAACCAGTGTTGTGTTACGTTAGTGACGCGGTGTTGAGTTACGCTTGTGACATGTTTTTTAATGATGTTCATGGCATGTTTTCCGTTATTATGTTACGTTGGTTTACGTATATTTTACTTAGTTTAAGACCAACCATGACAGTTTGCCTAAACCTAACCTAAGGGGTTTTGTTGCCTAAACCTAAGGCCCTGTTCAGACCTGGCATTAACATGCGTCTTGAGTGATCAGATCACAAGAAGACAGCTTTAAGTACTAAGTAGTCTGTTAACACCTGGAATTAGAGTGCATTTCCACAAGCCTGTCCAGTTCTGCCTCATTCTTTTGTAATTTGAACAGCGAAGATAGCCCTAACCAATCTCTTACAACGAGGACCCTGGGAACAAAGGGTTGACCCTGTAGATGCAAGATCCAGCGAAGTGAGCTCGGAAACACACAGTTATAATAACTGCTTTTAATAAGATGCAGCAACTAACACCTTGACAAACAGCATGTCTTCATCAGAGAAAGACCTCACCCTTCGAGACCCTTGACTCATTGTCCTGTCCGTTAAAACACTGGTTTCAGCTTCAGGCCAGCTCATATAGGCAGTGACCCATTTACAAAGTGGATGCACTTTGTTGTGACATGCCGACCTGCAACAAACAGCCAAACAGCCAAACAAGAGACAGACAGTCTGCTGTCTCCAACATTTGAAATAAAGATTACAGGCCACAGCCCAAGGCTGAAGCTTTGGCGTGCTTCTGAGCAAAGCCACAGAGGAGTGAATCATGGCTTTATCCACTGCTGCAGAATATCAGCGGCCTTCGTCAGTGGATGTCCTCGGTGCCCGCTCGCAAACAGCACAGCCTGCTATCTCCTCTCGCTGGATAGCAGCTTTTAAGTCCAACTCGAAAACACAAAAGCAAGCGGCAGAGATAGGGACACTAAATCAAGCTTATAAAAACAATGAACCAGTGCATTTCAGAAGAGGCAGATTTCACCGTGGAAGAGAATCTCCTGTCTGGGCGCCTTGCACTTGTTTCACTAATGGAGAGATGAGTGCACCGTACAGCAGGACTCACAAACACGAGCTGCGGCGGATAACAAAGCAACAAATACAAAAGGCTATTCTATTGGAAATGGAGGGACCCATGAGACAGCATCCACAGCTCTAAAAGGAAAGGTCAGATTGACGCCGCTGTTCTCGCCGCCGTCTCCAGGGTCGGCCATAAACACATGTTATTTATTCAGCGGCACTTAATTAAAGATGCCCGACTCGGTGTACAGTGTTAGCAGTGATTTCTCGAAGGAGGCGGCGGCGGCGGGATTCGCATTAATTCATCATCCAATAGATAATCCTCAGGTGCACGGCGCCGTCGTCTGCCAGGTTCACGCCAAATAAAGACCATCTGCTGTTTTTTTTTTATCTAAACTTGATTGGAAAGAAAAGATATGAAAGGAAATGCCGTCTGCCAATAGGGAAGTTTGGTACATACAACCAGAAGAAGAGTGGGATGAGAAAGAGGAGGAGATGAAAGAGGATTTCCAGGTTTGGGGTTTAATGGAGGTTAAAGCAAAGGGTTTTTCAAACAAATCCATGTGCATCAAGACCGAACCTCAGGGTAACGACGACTTCACTGAGGATTTTTTTGCTCATTGAAATTTCACAGAGCGCTGATGTCGCCTCCCAGTTCTCTCCAAACTCCATGGGGGGTGGGGGCGGCTCACCACGGGTCCTTTGTCTTTTTCTTCTTCTGTGTGTTTTCCCCTGTTTCCCCTTAAACATGTGACTCTGCATGCTGCACACAGTCATACATAGTGGATGACGCTAGGGATGTTCATGCTGCGCTCCCCTTCTGGACTAAAGTGCCTTGCTCTAATGACAATATGGTTTGGGTCTGTCATACATATTCATAGTTATAGAATAGATAGATAGAACAGCTTTGAAGTTTCACTGAATGTGAATGTGTGTGAGCAGTGGGTATGTGGGAGTTCTTCTGGTGAGGACTATAACATGCAATCAATTTTGTAATTCATATCCATTATGCCATACAATACAATGACATTTTTATGGCATATACTATGGCATTTTTATGACATACTATATTATGATATTTTCATCAAAATGTCATGACATACTATACTATGGGATTTTTATTGCATACTATACTATGACATTTTTTCAATGACATACTATAACATATTATATAAGTTTCAGTTGTTGTATGCTGTAATGTTTATTGTTAATGAATGTGGGGAGTTTATGAGGAAAATGCTTTTTGTGTCACAATCCAAACCAACAATAATGTGTATTTTTTTTCAAATTAATTATATGCTTTTTTAAGTTCTGTGTCTTGGAACTTATTTTTAGACATTAAGAAGAAATATATAGAGTCGGATAGACATTTCAGTGAAGATCAACAAGTCACTATTGATTAAGAATGAGCTTCCGTTCCACAGCAGAGCTTCCAGAGCTGGGGGGCGGTTAGTGAGACATGTGGAAAAGGTCAGGCGTCTCCAACATGGGAACAGACCTTGATATTCCAGCCACCCTCAGATGGCATGCCTGTGCCCTGTGATAGTACCGGGCCCATGGACCTGTGCATCTCTCCGTATCCAGCCAGCCATGTAGAAATGATGAGGTCCCCGTGTGCCCCGGCTGCTGTCGCAACCAATAAATCTTCCCTGCTGAGAGTCAGGGGATGGGATGTACTAATTGCTTTATTGATCTGGAGTTTTGCTCCACGACAGCAGCTGATAAACACATCAGGGAGACGGGAGAAAGCGTATGTGCTTCAGCGTTCACCCTTATCGTTTCTAAAGGCAGGGAAACTAAGCTTTAGGGAGGGGACTGGCCTTGTGTGGAGTTTTTTATTCCACCTAAACACACATCACTGGCTGTAAATTTCCACAAAGGGAGAACATGCTGTCAGAGCATCTGCCGATGTGTTTCTCCAGGTGATGCCGGCGGGGGGGGGGGGATAGGAGAAGAGCTGTAAACAATATCATGGGGGGTGTTTGTCTTGCACGCCTCATTCTACTCTCCTTGTGTTGTAACAACAGAGCAGAGATCCAGCTCTGTGATTTAATTAAAAAAGGCTTTGGCATCATTTGTATGCCTTTGTTTAGTTATGCATCACTGAGCGTGTTAAAGGCAAGGTAGAGCGACTAAAGCAGAGTGGTCTGTCATGCAGAGCACTAACTTCATTTTAATATCTAATAGACTTCATTTTTAATGAGAACCCCAGGAGATTGGTTACAGCCTTTAGGACAGCACCAGCTTAGTGGGTACTGTATGTAATGTCACTGAAAAGTGCAGATCTTCTTAAAGAACATCTTGTTATATCAGAGAATGTCTGTTTTCTTGCACCTGTTCATTTGGTTCGGACCAAGGGGAAAAAAAAAAGATGAATTTACCATTTTAGCTCTGGTACGGTTCCTGTTCACACTGACTTTTTTTAGATAAATAAATAAATAAATATGAAGTTATACAGACTGATATGTTCTCTCATTGATTTGACAGTTTGGGCGATCATCATCCTGCATCATCACTGTACCTATCTTTTACTTTTTTTTTAATTTTTGTAAATATATCTTTAAATTAAAAATATGAAAATGCATTTATGTTTTTTTAACAGTTGAGTTTTGTGTGTTTTCTTTCATATATTAGCCTCATTTATTATACAGGTACAGCTTTGTGCTCTTGTGCGTTTACATTACTGACTGAAAAGATAGAAGGAAGCCATGGAAAAGAAAGAGCAAAAGAGAAGCACGAGAAGAAAAGAGTCAGGAAGAAGCAGATAGGAGACGAGACAGAAACATAATGCTGCTTTGGGACCTGGCTAGCCTCAACGTGGCTGGGGAGGACGACATTTATAAGGGGGGGATATCCAGTGGGCTCCTACAACAAAGGGGTTCCCTGAGCCCTCTATGGGAAGTCACTGTCAGGGTAGACGTTGAGGTGTTTAGGAAGTGGTTTGTCGGGTACTTCCTGAAGTTCACCGCGCAGGAACGCCCACTGCTGCTTGTCATGGGCGGACATCGGTCCCAACCGGATCCAGAGCTGGTGCAGTGGCACATGGGGAATACCATGAAGGCCCGGATACTGACGGTAGGGCTGAACGATTAATCAAATTCAAACCAGCATTGTGATGTAATAGAACGCAATTTTAAAATTGGAAAAGTTGCAACTAAAAAATTATTTGTATTTTTAATGCTACACAATCTAATCAACCAGAGGGTTGGAAACACCTCGCCCGGTAGGCTTCACGTGTGCACACACTGCCCTACGGTGCCCTACACTCCACATGACATTGGGCCTCATTCACTAAAATGTGCGTAGAGATGTTCTTACTTTGCACACGCAAAATTACTGTCGGAGTTATGACACATGCAATTTTATTCTTACCACCGTACGTCTGTTAGTGAATCAGCATCATTCTAAATTGACAGGCGTGTGCCTACTATTTGCAATTAGCACACTGCCACGCCCCCATTTTTCTATATAAGGAAATACGTTTGCATAGAGGTTTATCATGGAGAAAGCGGTGAAGTTGTTGTAAAAGAGAGAAGCATAGCCCCAAAAGCAAAAAAATAAATAAAAATATTAAAGAAAATGAGACAATATTGTCCAAGTTGGAAGGCAGAAAAGGGACACTTTCCACGTGTTTCCACGGGCCTGATGATGATAAAAAACATAAAAAAAGAGTGGGTGAATGTTGTGTCCCCTGAGATATGGACTGTGGCTCAGGTAAAAATAAAAGGATGTTAACGTTGATGCGGATGTTGGTGATAGAATGATATATTGCTTGTATATAGTGAATGATGCATCAAAAATCGCACATTAAATCGCAATCGCAATATTGGTCTAAAAAAGATTGCAACTATTTTCCCATATTGCTCAACAATAATTAAAAATGCTATCAGCTGCTTTTTAGTCGTGATTTACTTTCATATACTCTCGACCACAAGTGCTGTTGAGCAACTGTTTCAACTAACCTGGTATAACGTGATCTGGGGCGCACACAAAAGCTCTTAACTCCCGCGGTTAACCGAGAGCACCGCTCAAACACTTCAGCTTTAGCCCCAGAAAGCCCTAAGTTCAGCTGGCAGCTGTTGCCGATATATCAGACAGAAGAATACACTCAGCAAACGCAAGAATGTGTCAATAATTTCATGAGCATTTTACCATTTCTATTATTTTCCTCTGTCCTTAAAAAATGACAATGACATAGACGATTACTGAATACAAGTACCACTTGATGAGGTTGAAAGGAAAACATACCTACCTGTAATTTGACAGTCTTTTAAGTAATCACCACTGTTCAGTTTATCTACGCAAAGACACTTACAGAGCACGTGTAAAATATGCTGAAATATGAGCAGGTGACAACCCGAATACAATTCCATTTAAACAAGTGACTCATTTTTTAAACATATATGCGTGATGGCTGAAATTTATGACATTTACTTTTCACAAGTATGCAGCCTTGGCTTTCCAAGTTTTAATGGCTTTTCATATTCCCACCTGCCAAAACTATTTTAGTGTCTGTATATACATGTAGCTGTGATAGAAGATGAATAAAGAGTGAAATAGTGCTGCCAGCCCTGACTCAGTAATTCGCACCACAAGAAGCAAACTGACATTTGTATAAAGACAGCACGACATAACATTACTCTTTCTACTGCTAGATTTCAAGGTATTCTAATTTTGAAATTCTGGCCTTTTTGCAGAGCTTGTTATCCTGAGATGTTTACGACCAAGGAAAGAACACAGACAGGGCTGAACCAATATGTTTTAGACTACGGTATGTTATGCTGGGTACACACTACACGAGAATCAAGCCCATTTTGGGCAATGGTCAGCAAAGCCCCAATTTTTTGATGGTTCTAAAGATTATCTTTCCAGATATTCCTGTGGTGTGAGGTATGTTAAGAGTGTCTTTGACATCCCCCGATCGGCTCGGAAGTGCATCCTGGCTGCACCAATTTCAAATCCTCGGATATCCTGTTGTGTGTCGGGAACCCCGATGACAGCCGATGACGCAGTCACGTGGAAAAGAATGATAGCTAAGGACTGACTGACTGAAGTGGAAGGACAACAACCACCATCATGGCGGCCACGGCTAAAGCATGAGCTAATGCAAAACACTAAGAGTGTGTTCCAATCCACGTACTTCCTGAAGTACACTTCAATGTAGTGCACTGTGTGCACTCTGTACTCACTTGAGTGGTGCGTAAATTTCAACTGGGTAGGGTCGTCTCAAATCGAATACTCTGTGGCGCACTGACTGAAAATGACGATCACAACATTTCACCGCGGCTCGCTACCCGCCAAAATATCTTCTTCTTCTTCGGGGTTTTACAGCAGCTGGCCTCCTTTGTGTTGCGCTGCTGCCTCCTTTAGGTTCTACCCGTTAACTACCCGCCAAAATATCTGCCTGCTTTGTTGAAGAAAAAAATGAAAGCCAAGTGTAAATTATGTTTCCAATGTCGTTGTCGTCGCCAACAATGTATCCTCCTCCTCCTGTTGGCTGAAAATGCACCGGTATGTTTACGTATTGTTTTGTTTTATTCTGTTATCTATGTATGTTTGAATAGTGCTCGTGGCTCCGCCCCTTCCACTACGTAGCCAAGATGGAGGCAGTTGAGTGTGGAAAGTGTCCAGCGTTCCACACTCAACAATCTGACCGTTTTGAGTACAACATCCGGGTACTTTAAGTGCACTGCATTTGCCGTACTACCCAATTGGAACGCACTATGCACTCAAAATAATGAGTATGTAGTACAAAAGTATGCGAATTGGAACACACCCTAAGTATAAAGTAGTAGTAAGATGCACCTCAGAAATGGAGGACCAACTTGTTGTTTATCTAACATGTCTCCATGACTTCATCCATCCATCCTTTGTGAATTTTCAGTACAAAGTTGCACAAAAACTAACATTGCTAATTCTTCCTGCTTGTCGTCTGCCTTGTTTGTAGACTTACACTTCAGTCACGTTTGATCATGAGAGAGTCGGGACTCTTGTTGTTCATGAGTGGAATCTGTTAGTGTGTGGTGTGCTGATTTGGCCAAATCGTTGCTCACCACATACTATAGGAATAAATCTTTTACATTTAACATAATATGTTCGTTATGTGTGGGGTCTCTCACATTTTCAAAATCTGTTAAGATTTGAAAAATCGTTTAGTGTGGACCAGCCTTCAAGTGATTTGAATTGTGTGCAACATGATCTCTTCCCATGTTTCCTATCTATCCTTACTGTTATCAAATTAAGAGCCATTAAAGTCCAAGCTGCACAAATCAAGATTGTATTTTATTATTATTATTAACAATGCTTTATGAGTATGTGTAATGTGAAAGGCATCATGATCAGTCCACAGAGAATTATCGCCCAACTCTGCAGCTCCCCCTTACGACCCGTGACTTTGCAATTTTCATTCTCTCTCAACAACCTTGTCTCCAGCAGCAGGCAGCTGTTTGTCACTGATAAAGCTCTGATAAACCCACTGAACACTACCTGATCAGCACCAAACAGCAGTCAGCGATTAGCTGGCGAACATAACGGAGCATTTAAGCTGCTAAAGTGCTACATATTTCCCTTAGGAGTTGGTGAACACCAAAACTAAGCTAAAAAAAAAAGAGTGAATATTTGAATTCTCTGCCAACACATTACCCATAACAATTTATAAGATTAGAATATTTTTTTGCAGCATGTTACCCTGCCCTAGAGTTCAGCAACCTGATCCAAACCCAACGGTCCTGACAACAGGTCGTGTTTTGGGTCATGTTCCAGACTTTCTTTTTTTTTTTGTGTAAAGCTTTGGGGCTTGGGTTGAATTGTTTTCAACTGTAACTTAATGAGAAAATTCTCTCTCTCTCCGACTCTTTCTCTTTCTGAATGTGCCAATTGTCTCCGTCGATGCATGCCCTGTGTGGGACACGCAATGCCCACAATTGGAAGCAGGAAGCGAGAAGCCAGTGGGTTGCATTGGCCTGGCTAGATAGCAGTAATGGATAAAGCAAAAAAACTTGCAAAAGCAGAGCTTCTTGCGTTGTGGAGACATTATCACCATGATGTAACAGCAGGTAAGTATCTCACTATATAGTGTATATATTGCATTGCTATTTTGACATGTGATACGTGCATGTGTATGTGTACTTGCTAGTGAATGAAAGCGTGGATGAAGGTCAATAGTATGCCGACGCACAAGACACTTTTTAGTATCTGTATGAGATGCACCGGGCTTTCAATGTAAACCCATCCATGGCAATGTTAGATGCTCGGAGCAAGTTCTCCAGAAGTCAGTCATTACACCACTCTGATTGTGACCTTTGAACCCTCACGGTGTGTCAGCAGCATCACAAATCATCATGTTGTATTTTATTGACTAGTGTTGAGGTTAAATTTCACATTCACATGTTAGAAGTTGTATAGTGAATTAAAAAAATTATCAAAAAGTATAGTAAGCATATATAAGTTTTTATTTTATTTTGAAGCAACAATAAGCTGTAAAAATCCATTGTGCACTTCATGTTCAGCAGCAAACAGCAGACAGACACAGTTAGAGACGAGCTGGTGAACTTATAGTGGAGCAATAAGGAGGAGGAGGATGAGGAGGAGGGAGAAGGCCACTGGATGAGGGTCCTGGCTGCTCCTCAGGGACGTGGAAGTGAAAGAGCTGTCCTTGTCCCACCTGTACAGAGGACAGCCTTTTTTGCTGGAGGGAGAGGCTGTACAGCAACAGCTGGAGCCAGGGACGATGTCCTCCCTGCTCTGTCTGGCGCCAAGAGAACCAGGAAGACAAACACAGGCTGCTTTTAGGCTCTTCAGCTTTCATCAAAAGATAAATTACAGCACAGATTACAACACATCAACCCAGCTTCATGTTACACTCTTACCACTGGGACAGAGTCTTCTGGTTTACTTCGGATGTATTTGATCTGATGTATTTCAGTCTGAGTCATTAACCTCTGGCTGGCCAGCACTGTCTCCGCACGGACACGTAGTCTGTGAGGATGAGGGACCAGCACAGAGTCCTTGGGATGAGTCGGCCTACCCTTTTGTCAGAGAGCCCCTGAATGCTCTGTGTTTCCAGCATGACCTGGGTCAGCTTCAGGATGCGCTGTTATCCTTGCTGGCCATCAGGACTCTG
The DNA here is from genome assembly GCA_916701655.1 of Sebastiscus albofasciatus. Classification (NCBI taxonomy): domain Eukaryota; kingdom Metazoa; phylum Chordata; class Actinopteri; order Perciformes; family Sebastidae; genus Sebastiscus; species Sebastiscus albofasciatus. The sequence continues at coordinate 19,398 of CAKAOI010051545.1, forward strand.
CATCTCCTCCTGAGAAGAAACACAAGAAAGGAAGAGAAGAAGAGGGTGGAGGGAAGAGGAGAGAAGTCATTGTTGTGAGCAAATAGGGCCATTAAGCACAGTGCACTGTGAAACATCAACACAGTCTCACAGCAGTTTGTGAAATAGTCACATAATTGAATCTATTTGATTCACGCACATAGACATGGTTTCCCTTTTTTTCGTGATGCTCAGCACGACTTTCAACAACGTATTTTTTGTGGGTTTTCCTACGAATGTCCAGCAAAACATGACGTGTTAAAAATGATCAATAACACCTGTCAATTTTCTGCTCCAGTCTTTTCAAAATAAAACTACTTAGTTAGGTTTAGGAAAATATTGTAGTTTGGGTTAAAATAACACCGGAAGTGGCATACGGAAGTTACGTGACAAAAACTACTTAATTGGGTTTAGGAAAAGACAACGGTCAATCGACTTGGTGAGGTTTAGGCAACAAAACGACTTAGTTATGCTTCGGAAAAGATCACGGTTTGGCTTAAAATAACACCGGAAATGGCATATGGAAGTTATGTGACAAAAAATACTTAGTTAGCTTTAGAAAAGGATCACGGTTTGACCCTAAGAGACGCGCGGGCGATCCAGACTGACTTTACTGTATTTCAGAGGCTCTAGCAGTTTCAGTTTTAGGGTTAGAGTGAAGCTACAGATATCATATGAAACTAAATTTAGAACATTGGTACCAACCATGTCGTGCTAACATGTTGGGAAGGAGGTTAAATAATGCTCCAACATTGGGCTAAATCTTAGCAAGGAAAAACTGGTATGGTCATTTTCAACCTCTGACCTCAAGATATGTGGATGAAAATGGGTTCTATGGATACCCACGAGTCTCCCCTTTACAGACATGACCACTTTATGATAATCACATGCAGTTTGGGGCAAAAACATGACGTTTTTTCCATGCAGTATAAATGTGTTATTTACGCCTATCCTAAAATAATGTGTTTGAATATTTCTGCATACTGGCATCCCTAAACAGTCTTGAATTACATAAATTGGCGATCACTATAAAGTGAACAATTTGACACACTGCTGAGCTGCATCTCAAATTATTCTTCAGGTTCCAAGCTTTCAGATGATGTACATCACTTCTATGTGACATATACTGCTGACCTGCTATCTCCCCTAAAGATCCCCTGTACCCCCATAAAAAAAGACAAAAATGGGTCTATTAAGGGTCTCAGAGGGTTAAAATAACTCCAGATGTTCTGTAACGTAAGTACGGAAGTTACATGACAAATATATCAACTCTGACTTGTGGTTTCACACCGGACATGAACACTGATCTCCTGTTTTAATATCTTCACTGTTATCATCATCATTATTATCATTGTCAGTAGTAGTAGTTTGTAGTTAGCAAACTTACCTCAGAGTCTGAGGAGGACTGCTGGGGAGCAGGAGGCTGAACCTTAGGGGCCTCAGGAGAGTCATCTTGGTCAGGAGGGTAGGACGGACCGGATGGCTCAGATCTGGGTGCGTCAGCTGACTGGGCTGCTGCCGCTAAAGACTGTGGGATCTTCAGCGTCCTCCTAGATACCCTCATCCACCTCCTCAGGCTCCTTAGCCCTGTTTGGTGTTTGGCCCCCAGCTGGCCTTCAGCAGAAGGGTCCCATTATATTAGGGGCCCTTCTGAATGTTCCATCTAACCAGAGAAAATGAACATCAGCAGAATACTGCAGTAAATACTTCAAGATAATAAGAAAGAATAGGAAATGATTATGAAGAAATGGCATATGGTACTTACATTATCATTTTTTTTTTAAAAGCAGAATCTGTGATATAACATTGAGGACAACACAATTAGATTACAGTGTTTTTTATACTCTGTAATCTCTTATGTCATGAATACCAAACAAAAACCTTTTTATCAGAGCGCTTTCATCACGTCATCACGGATGTTCTGACATCTTTTGTATTTGGGGGTTCAGGAGGTCTTTAGGGGTGATAGCAGGTTAACAGTAGATGCCACATAGAAAGTGGTGTACATCATCTGATGGCTGGGAACATGAAGATTAATTCGAGGTGCAGCTCAGCACTGTGTAGCTATAGCATCATGTGTCAAGGTGACACAATCTCTGGGCGCAGAACAGGTAGCAACCCGCAAGCACAACTCAAGACACACAAGTTAAAGACCAAAATCCAAAGGTTTATTCCAAAAACAGGTAGGGGTCAAAAAACAGATACAGCAAAACAGAGAAAGGCAAACTAACCCAGCAGGGAGGAATCAAAGTCTGAGAAGTCAAACAGGATTCAGTTAATCAGGATCAGATAACAAACTGTAGCATGGGATCAAGATCTCTTTTCTCCCCCAGGAGTGAATTAACTAAACTCATCCAGAGCAGGATGCTGGACAGCTCAAAAAGTAACGCTAATGGACATGAGAGTGACAGAAGCCCAATTTACAATCTAATTGGCCTCTCAATGACCTGAGAGTTGCTAATTCTCTCACATTCCAGAGGTCATGAGCTGCACCAGCAAACACACAATGGACCTACTCAAAATCGGGAACCAAGGGGACTGATTTTGCATTTATGGTAACATGTATGTTAATTAAGTAAAATGCTTGATTAAAGGTCTCATTGCTAACATTTTTATGTAGATGAATATTTAAAAAAATAAATAAATAATACATCCACAGAGCCTTTATAACGGTGCCGGGTAAAAGTATCGCTTTTCCTGAAAAAAAATATTATAACTGTGAATTAATCAGAAATTTGGCAGGTCCAAAATTAATGTTTTGTTTTTCTCTGTGGAAGATATCTGACGTTTGGTTCCCACTTTTAACGAGGCTTGTGAGCCAATAGTGTAACAACGTGGATATCGCGTGGTATCTCTGGGGCGCCGGTTAGTGTGGGAAAAAACAGATTAAATGGCTGAGATTGACGGTAAGTGCCTGGCAACAGTAAATGCAATTCAATGTGGAACGGCAAATGTTTAACACAATCATTTCGCCTCTCCATGCACCTCAGTAGAAGATAAGGAAGGAAGTGTCTGGGTGCTACAAAAGGACACAGAGTTTAAGATAGGTGAAACAAGTATTATTAATTTTGAGAAAGGAAAGTTTATTTCAGGAGATCAGATGGAGAAACAAAAACTTTATTGCTGTGGAGGGGTTTAGGTTCAAGCCTGTGGGTCATCAGACACTGCAAACCTGACCAAGGATATTAAGAAACAGAATCACTCTCGTTCCTTTTTGCCCTCTTTCGCAAGTGAGGTGGGAGAACTGGCTGGAAAGGGGTCACTGGAGGACACGAGTGGCAGGGTCTGGAATGAGAGGAGAGTTAGTAATGCAAAGTACTGAGCCGGCTGAATGAATGAATGACTACTGAGTGATCAGGGAGGAGTTGTAACACCAGGAATACTACACATATGAAGGTGGGTTTATGGTCGCCGTAATGAAGCCTGCATGAGGTGCGCTCGCCATAAAATTACATCATTAAAACTTTCCCGTCGTGCATGAAGGCTCCACATGTTGAATTTTGTAACTATGCGCCCACTGCACACGCTGCGCTTTTCATTTCAACATGGATGACTTCAAGGGAATACTGGCCACCGAGCAGGTTCTCTGTCTGTACAGACAGCTCTACAACTGTTCATTGAGAGACCACAGGGACAGTCACATGACATTACATTCTTGGAAAGAAAAAGGCAACACACTGGGGGGAAAGAAGAGGCTTTTTGCTGCAGGCTGTGGAAGAATATGAGATATCGCTTTGTAAAAGCGAAAAAAAGGTTTCATGGAATGATGAGTATTAAAAATTCCCCTGCAAGGAAGAAAGTTATGTAGACACATCAGGCTTCAGGTATCAGACTTCCCAAAGAATAAAGCAGAGAAAGCTGCTCTTTTGTACATATAAAGTTTTATTTACGTAACGTTCTTCTGGTACCACTCTTTGACCTCTTGCTTATCCACAGACTATTTTGTTTCTATGCCCCCTGGTGTTTCGGACCATACTGCAACAAACAAAGTGCTGAGCATAAACGCATGCTCGTAGTGCGCGCCATCTACGAAGGCCCGCGTCATGGTGTTGCGCACGAGTACCAACACAGCTTGTGCCAAGTTTAATGAGTCTTTGAGCACCTCTAGCCCCACAAAAATTAATCTGACTTGTAAAAATAAAAATAATTCCTTAAAATTAGAGATGTCAAAGTTAACACGATAATAACGCAAATTTGTTTTAACGCCACTAATTTCTTTTACGCATTATGGCAACTCGTGATTTTTAAGTTGTAGCGCTGCTCAGTTTTAAGTCTAGATTGAAGATGCTGACATCATATTAAACCATTGGCACCAACCATGTCAAGCTATAGCTTGTCATGAAGGAGGTTAAATGATGCTCCAAAGTAATGCTACATTTTGGCAAGGAAAAACTGGTATGACCATTCATGTGAATGTAAATGGGTTCTATGGGTACCCACGAGTTTCCCCTTTATAGACATGCCAACTTTATGATAATCACATGCAGTTTGGGGCAAGTCATAGTCAAGTCAGCACACTGACACACTGACAGCTGTTGTTGCCTGTTGGGCTGCAGTTTGCCATGTTATGATTTGAGCATATTTTTTATGCTAAATGCAGTACCTGTGAGGGTTTCTGGATGAAATCTGTCATTGTTTTGTGTTGTTAATTGATTTCCAATAATAAATATATACATACATTTGCATAAAGCAGCATATTGGTCCTCTCCCATGTTGATAAAAGTATCAAACACTTGACAAGGCTCCCTTTAAGGTACATTTTGAACAGATAAATAATGTGCAATTAATTGTGATTAACAACGGACAATCATGTGATTAATCGCAATTAAATATTTGAATCGATTGAAAGCCCTAATAATAAATAAAATAAAATAATTTTGCTTCATCAACTAACTCTTGGGTATGGGGTTCTCGTCATATGTTTCTGGTCACAAGGTTGAACCAATTGTTTCCTTTGCTGTGACCGTGACAGCCATGTTTCATGTTTGTCTTCGAGTATCCCTAGCCCTTCAAAAATTCATTTAAATAGCAACAATAAAAAAAGAATTCCTTGAAATACAATATTATGTGCTCAGGCCCCTAAAAAAAGTTGAACCAGTGTTCCAACAGACTAATCAAACTTCCTGCCTTGAGATTGCAAATGTATCCCTAAACAAGGAATCCATCTTCCTTAACGGGCCGACACACATAGAGAACATATTTGTGCACAATTAGCCGTCTCCTCTTTCCCGCTCTAGTTCTAATCATCACAATGAGAAACGATAATGGAACTTGACAGATCACTGGATGCGTCTTTTGATTTTGATTCAAACTAACTCACCATGAATGCACAAAGAGCTGTAGGACTGCCATCAAAGACGGGGCAGCCGATGACGTGCCAGAATTGTGAATCATCCATATTGATACAGTATGAGCACGTCATGCCTGTTGCACTTGAAAAGGACAGGCTCCTATCTGCTCTCAGCAGATTGCTATGACTGTTCTGCTATATGTTACAGCAAGTGAGATAAGAAAACAACTCCCACACTTGTTCCGTGCTGCGGCAATTGATATATCGACATATCTTAGCCTGGAGTTTTATTCCACATATAATCACAACCGGTTGAGTTAAAAACAGATGGTCATCACTCTAAGCAAAAGTCCTGCATACCAATGGAGCAGTGGAAATCACTGACTTGTAGTAATTGCACAGCCACAAGTCAGAGGAGTGATGTCAGCACAAAATGCCATATGGGTTGAGGGAGCAGAATACATCCCTGGGCTGCAAAAGTAAATGGGAAAAAAATAAGCTAATTAATGCGGTAAATAAAGTCTCAGGTGACAGCAGCTAATGTAATTTTATTATGCTAATAAATCTCACTGGGTTCTCATGCTACATGCATATTGGTGATAATGACTCAGCGGCATAGATTCACGAATTAGAATGCAAAGTAATATTGGCATCTTCTTCTATTTGCTCTAAGTGCTTCAGTGACTTATGTTCATTTGTATGGATTTCCTGTACAGTTTTTCTTCTAAATAGCAGATTACTGCAATGTAGTGATATTTCATAAGTTTCATTACAAGTGGTAATGGTGAACCCGAATCAATAACGTAGGCCCCAGTGAGCAGATTTATGACAACAAAGTATAAATTGAATTTCAAGCAACAGTGTATTAACTTGCACAGGTTTTTTTTGCTGGATTTATTGTTGTTGTTGAGATACTGGAGGGGGAGAGCAGATGATCGAGATTATAAACTGGATGTGCACTTGCATTACAAATGCATGATGCCAGGGGTGTGTTCGGATGCCTCTCTTATATGTTCTGGAATAGAAAAAGTACTGTCAGAGGCGGACATTTTCACGCACTGAGCATTTTTGAACTGTTTTGGTGAGTGGCGGTCACACCAAAAAGTGATATTTGCTCATCAATGTGAACTTGTTCTCGTTCTCATTCTCAGGGTGTTAAATATCGAGGCTTTATCAAGGCTGTCGGTGTGTGTTACCGCCACACGAGGCACCCTTAAGCGTCGGTATAAATGCACCGGGCGTTCCATTAACTATAATGTAAACCCATCTGTGGCAACAGTAAACGCTCAGAGAAAGTGCGCCAGGAGTGTGGTGACGTAGTTTAAAGAGCGAAAGACGGACACCGAGTGGGCGGGAGGGGCAACCAGTTCTCATTCCCAGCTTATCAAAAACCGCCGTTTGGTCAGTCACCCCTCGGCATCGGAAAAAGACGCATAGAGGCACCCTTTAGCAACAGTACATGACAAACTGGGTTTTCAGCTAACTCCAATGTAAACCCACCCACAGCGTTATTTGACGGTCAGAGCAAGTGACGTTGTATTAAAGGGACTGTTTGTAACTTTTTACACGTATGTGTCAATTCGGGTCGGTGTCCCATGCGCGCTCAAGTGTAGCTACGCTGTTCAGACTCAGACTTCAACACAAACTACACGAAGGCGCCAAAACCGCAAAGTTCTATCTAGTGAAGCCCGTCTTGCAAAACAGTGTTGGCCACGGTCGGAGGACGCGGGGAAGACCGTAGCTTTGGTCTCCAGGACCGGAGTCTCTGCTCCTCTGCTCCTCTGCCTGCCTGCACTTACAGCTCACTTCACCTCTACATGTGCATGCGCGCACACTACACAAATCAGAAGAGTTAGTTTAGCTCTGAGAATATCTAGTGAATGTACAGTGGACGATTGTGCAGAAATAACTGCTACAGCTCCTCCAGACCAACAGAGGTTTCCCGTGTCTTGTGAAGTGACGGAGCTCCGCAGCGAGAAACGTTATCGTCTCCGACCGGGTGCCGGTGTCTCCCCTGTTCCCTCTGGCCGCGGTCGGGAGGCTGAAGCAGGAAAAGCCAACACTAGGATCAGCAGTGATTCATGGAGAGACCTTCGTCTGGTCAGCTAACATTACTGCCAAGCAGCTGAAATATAGAGTGATATTGTGGTTTTAGCTGACGTGTGTCGCCTCACTGTTTTGACGGATGCTCGCTTACATTCAGGTAGCGCGTGCACACGGGCGAGCGCGAGCAACAGGACACTGACTTTCGTTGACTTCCGACTTTTGACATCCTCCCGACTTTCGACCAGAAGATTGGTGTCCCGTGTGAAACTAAAAGTAACATTGACTTATTATGTCACGTCAGCTATTGGTCATGTGACTCATCGGTATCATCAGTCCCATGAGTCAGTGCATGTAACAAGCATATTTTGACACGCCGTCCCTAACACGTCGGGAAGTAACGCAAGAGAGGTACCCCACGCGTCGGTCTCCGATGTCGAGGGGCACTGACCAAGCGGCGGTATTTGACTGGTTGGGAGTGAGAGTGTGTCGTTTGCTCACTCACATCCCCATATAACACACACTAAATAGTTAACTCTCTATTGTACTATTACTACTACTCTATCTTTTACACTACGAATTATCTCGTGTTGTTCTCCAACTGCTTTCAAGTAAAAAAAAATGCACTCCTGTATTAAATAATATTGATACAAACCCTTTTGGTTTTGTGGTCACGATGCCAGCAAGAACGTGTTCCTGTGAACGCTGCACATGAAGCGATCCTAGTTTGTTGTTGAATTTAAGTCTTTTCTGGCCATTTAAAGCTTCTCGCCACATTTCTGTTTTCCCTCTGCTTGTGCGAGTGACATTGTTATCCACATGCTGTATGTCCTTGCAAAAAGCTTTTACTCTATGAATATCCAATGGAAAGCAGTTCCCTCACAAACAGACTCATGAATTGCACAACATGAGAGAAAGTGTCAGACGATGCATCTTAATCATAAAACATTCATAATGTTGTGAGCGGAATTGCTCATATGAAATGTTCACACTGTGGAAATTGGTATGTTACATTTGATTATGCAGCAGCAGCCTATATGCATGGATACAGTATGTCGATGAATCCCAATTCCCTGTAAATGGCAACTGCATGCACAGAAGTTTAATTAACATGAATTAACATAATGGCACCGCCTCAGAAACTTCATAATCCTCTGGACGAAAGTGGCGGTGGTGAAAAAGTTGAACAGAAGAGCTTCGGCGATATAGAAATGGAGACAATGCTCAGAGCTGCGGGGAGAGAAAAAAAAAGCAGCAGTGGTATTATGGCCCACAAAAAGATGATATATGGAAGGAGATCATGAAGCAGTATAATGCCATTACATCCTCCCAGAGAGCCGTGGAAGAAAGTTAAAGAAAGTGGTTTGATTTAAAACTGTCCCCTTAGATGGTGCATTGCAGCCAGCTGAGAGAATGGGAAGGTCTGAGGAGAGGAGCGAGGAGGGTGTGCTCTTTCCTAAACTGCTGCCTCCTCACTGGGGATGTGCCAGTCTCTGGCAGCGATCCAGAGGAGGACAGTGGCATTATGCCCAGTGGTGAGGCTATACAGCAGCTGACTGCTACAAAAGGGACAGACCTAACTTGGCTGTTGGTTAACTTCACAAACCTCATTTCTCACTTTCTTCTTGGGACTTTTCAAGTCTGAAGGGAAAGATATCATCGAGTCATTAATTTAAATGATGTCTACAATACAATTTTGGTTTCATATATGACTTTCTTTATGCTGCTGTATATAAAAGCCACCTGTATTGATCTTGACTGAACATCTACATACACCGAACATTTACTGAGCAACTCCAGGGCTGAGAAATGAAGCTATAGGCAGAAGTGCCAGAAACTGCAGTTCCTCAAATGGCCACTTGAGGCTGGCTCCAACATGCCTAACCCTCTTGTTGTCTTCCCGTCGACCATGCAACTTTTGTCTTCCCGGGTCAAAATCGACCCGGTCTGGTTTGACTGTTTTTAAAGCATACATTATAAATTATCACCCAATTCTGTATTACACCTTTTTGGCCAACTTCATTTCAACTCATTACCACAAGTTTTACACTTTTTTTGGAATTCATGGTCAATATGCCTAATTTATATGAAGTGAAACCTCATTTTTTTAGGAACAAATGGAGAAATTATGAATTATTTGGACTATACTCAAAATTGGGGGAATAATTTTGATGGATTATCACAGACCGGTATATGTCAAAGTTTAGTCCGAATATTACAAATATTATAATATAAAAAAAAATGACACATTGCACTACCAGGTCAAAATTGACACCACAGGTGCTATAATTTTGAATAAAATACCCATAATGCAACAAAAGTAGTGGTCATTATTTCTTTTTGCAAAGACCATATAAGGGAACCATCCATGTAATTTTGGGGCAATTAGGTGAAAAATATCCATATTTATGATGTAATGAAGTTTGAAAATGGGTCAAATTTGACCCGAAGACAACAGGAGGACTAACTTTACATTACTGTACATTTAAAAAATATTTTTGTTCAATTCTTAATTCTTAATCACGATTGTCCATGATTAATCACAATTAATCACACATTTTTTTTAATCTGTTCAAAATGTACCTTAAAGGTAGATTTGACAAATATTTAATACTCTTATCAACGTGGGAGTGGACAATTATGCTGCTTTATGCAAATATATGTATATATTTATTATTGTATATCAATCAACATCACAAAACAATGACAAATATTGTCCAGAAACCCTCACAGGTACGGCATTTAGCATAAAACAATATGCTCAAATCATAACAAGTCACAACTATGTCTTGCTCCAAACTGCATGTGATTATCATAAAGTGGGCATGTCTGTAAAGGGGAGACTTGAAGAGTCTCTCAGTCTTCATTGGATCCACAAGAGTCTCAGCTTTACTGTGATACCCAATTTATGTAATTCAAAATTGTTTAGGGACCCCAGTATGCAGACATATTCAGATACGCCATTTTAGTATAGGCAGAAACAATACATTTATACTGCATTCAAAAACTGCATGTTTTTTGCCCCAAACTGCATGTGATTATCATAAAGTGGGCATGTCTGTAAAGAGGAGACTTGTGGGTACCCATGGAACCATTTTTATTCACATATCTTGAGGTCAGAGGTCAAGGGACACCCTTTGAGAACGGCAATGCCAGTTTTTCCTCGCCAGAATTTAGCGTAAGTTTGAAACGTGATTTAACCTCCATCGCGACGAGCTATTATGGTTGCACCAATGGATTCTTTCGGTTTTCTAATGTCATATGATACCGGTATCTTCACTCTAGCTTAAAACGGAGCCCGCTACAACCTCCAGAAGATTCATTACAGTAATGCGTTGTACTTACTTGTATTTCTTTACATATATATTGTGTTTATATTGTATCACTATGTACATCATTTACATATGACGTACTCCTTTATTTCTATTTTCTCACATTTCTTTATGTTTACATAAGAGCAACTGTAACAATCCAATTTCCAAAAATAAAGTATTTCTGATTTTGATTCTGATTCAAACATAACAGTGGACTGGTGAATAATTCTGTTATTTATTTATTTATTATAATTTTTTTCAATTAAATAGCAGCAAGTGATGAGCTACTAACGACTTGAAGAATACTGCTTAAACTGTGACTGTTTGTCAGTGTGTATTGCCACTGACGGTGTGTTAAGTGCTGTTTTGGGTGAGCGTAAAGCTGTAGTAGGGGACAGAGCACAGTTCATATATTAGTTTGTAAGCCGATGAAAACCCCGATGTCGCTGCGGTTTGTTCCTTTCATTTTAATGAGCCTACGACAACTGTAAGTCTAAGAAATGTGGATAGTGGTTTTGACTGAACAGCCCTCACATTCACCTCAGCCGTGTTTATCCTCTCCTGAAGAGAAGTGAAGTGGTGTCACTCTCACTTCCACGCAAAGACTCTCTAAAGCACTCGACAATAATTGCCAATAAACAGCACCTTGCGAAATAGGCTGAATTCATTTTTTTTCTTGTCGCTTTAAAGCATTGTCCTCTGGCCTCCTCTTATTTCTCCATCTGCAGAGCTCCACCGCTCTTGCTTCAGGGGCTTTTCTACTTTATCTCATGGATTACAAGCCACTTGCTAAATCATAGAACCTTTTTCCTTCAATGCATCTGCCTATTATAGTTTTAAAGTTTTACTGTAAGGCTCCTGAACAGTTCTAAACTGTGATGAAAGTCCTTCCTGTCAAAATGACTTGTTTTCAGAAGTAGAAAGAGGTTATTAAATGGCAGTTTTTTAACATTTGACAAATAATGCCCTGTCTGAATAAAAAAAAAAAAAAAAAAAAAAAAAACTCCGGCATTAAAAGCAGTTTTTGACATCTATTTGAGCCGGAACAATTCAGTAAGAATCTAATAATGACACAGGGGTGGATGTGCCACGCGCGCGCGTGTGTGTGTGTGTGTGTGTGGCGCTCATTATTTCTGAGGCTGTTGCTGACAAACATCAGAGCTCCAGGGAGGGTGATTATTTCATCACAATTTCACAGAAATATAAACACCATTTTTGAAAAAAAAACACAACACAATGTTCAGCGCAATTTGCTATTGTTATGCAAAATACCCTCCCAGATGTGTCAGTATGTGGTATGGATTGTTCACTCACTGCTCACTGCCAAAAACAGAGGAGGAAAAATGTTTTTTTTTGTGGGAGGATAAGAAAGTTGCCAGCTTTAGAGCCATCTCAGTTTCTGAAGTATTTCTCAGTATTTTACTATCCAGTGGGGTATTCAATATTAATCAATAATTTAATTAAAAGGTGTTGATAACGTTTTTATGAAGATGAATATATTTTTTAAAAATAATACAACCACAGAGCCTTTAGAAAGGTGCCGAATAAAATCTTATTTTCTGAAAAAAAAAATTAGGAGTGTGAATTAATCACTTAAAAAATGTTGGCTGGTCCAAAATTAATGTTTTGTTCATATCTGTGTAAGATATCTGAAGTTCGGCTCCCATTTCTAATGAGGCTTCTAACATGGTGTGACTGAATGTTATCAATAGCACCTTTAAGGTGTTACTTTTTTTTTTTAACAGATTAAACTATTTTAATTGGCCTTTTAGTGCTAAGGAAATTCAGACATTTTATTCAATTATATATATATATATTTTTTATTTAATTGTTTCAATTCTTGACCCTGCACATCTTCCTTGTCAGTCCAGTAGGTCAAAAGTGGAAAACGTACCCACTATACAATAAAAGTCCCCCCATGTTTCACCAGTTGAATACTTTTAGTGTGTGCCAGCAGCTCTGATACGGCTGTAGGTGTGAACGGTAAACAGTGATGTCAATTAGGGGTTTAAGAAAATACTGAATATATCGAATAAAGCAATATTGTGTTTTGTGATACTGTATCGATTCTCAAAAATGCTGTATATATTTTTAATTCATAGTTGACATGCAAAGATTAACTCAGTCAATACTTTATTTTATTGGTAAAAAGATGCGCCCTCTCAGTGTATGTGCCACCAAAATAGTGCTATATGATGTTGGATGTTACATTTTTCTTCTCAGATTGTATGCATATGGCTGTGTGTTCTTTATACTATGACAGTTTTCCTAAAATTATATTTAAAAAAATCGCAATATATAGCCTTGCATATAGTATCACAATTTATCACAATATATTGAATCATAACCCCTGTATCATAATACAAATTGTATCGCCAGATTCTTGCCAATACACAGCACTAATATCAATTAGATGAAATTACAATCAGTAACGCTGAATTACATGCATATTATAGTTTTTTGTGCATCAAGGCACTTTGAATCCTGTGCAGGACTCCACCACTAACTATGAACATTTTGGTAAAGAGAGTTATTCACAGAATGTAAAGACATTAAATGACTATTGTTTTAAAGCACTGATAGAACTCGTCCCATCCTACTCATAGTCTGCAGTCTGCCAGCTGCTGATGACCGTCCCCAGGGCAAGGCTGGAGAAGGTAGTGGTCAGTTTCTATTTTAAAAAAAGTTCTTTAAAGGCTCCTTTTTTTAAGAGCTAGTGTTTTATTAGTTTTATTGCATCTCTTAATGGCACTGCGTTTTTGTCTTTCCTTATGTCTGTAAAGCTCTTTGTAAACTGTTTTTTTGTTGCCATAAAGGATATATTAAGCAGCCCCACATTCAATAACTGTGAAACGTTCAATAATTTGAATACACACTATGTAGAAAACATGCATCATTTCTCCCTAGCCAGAGTTATAGTTTCTTGATAAATACATCCATTATTCATGGAGGTTTAAATTGGGGCACAGAAGAAAGCTTTCCCTGCCTTGAAAGCAGTAGCAGTATATTTCCATGTTGCTCTTAACTAACTAGGTGCATTCCCTTAGGTCTTAAAGGAATACTTTGGTGTGATGAGAAAAAAGTGCAGCAGAGACACTTGCTCTGCAAAAGTTGGAATGATAAACTTTTTCGGCGGAGAAATAAAGGATTTCATAAATTAGAGCACGGTGAAGCCGCTACGAGCACAGGTATAGCTTCTGAAAACGACTCGCCTGTGGGATAAAGGAGGCGGGAGCAGGTTTTTGTTTCCTACATCTCCGACAGAAAGCTTACAATAGCACCACTAACAAGCAGACTTGTTTACCAGCCCTGAGGAAGGCCTTGTCAGAACACAGGAAGGACAGTTTTGGTCCCATAGCTTGCCCTGTGAACGCATGGCCGACTGCAAGGCGCCTGATGTAGCATATCAAATACAGGCGAGGCCCAGAGGGGCTGGAATCGGCGTGCTGCCACTTTAGGCACCTGTCCAAATGCCTGGCACACACTCAGACAGTTTAGAGGTGCTCCTCATAAGCTAGCAGAAAAATAACCGGTGCCAAGAAACAAAACTGCAGCAGACATGAAAAAAAACAAAAAAAACGCCAACACACTCAGGGAAATTCAGCCTATATATATGTGATATCAAGCAGAAGAGAGAGGAGCACAGCTTGGGTAGTGTGAAACATCCCCATACATCACAGGCGGAGCAGGGCTAGTTGTAAGTGAAGTTTCATCAATTACACTGTGTGTTTGCTGTGGACTAGTGAGTTTACATCCACTGCTCTCTAGTTTCTCCAGTGGAGCTGTTGCACATGTGGTTGGACTCTGTGAGAGTAAACATCGCAAACTACAAATGATTTGGAATCGAGATTGGGAGCATTTATATTGCCTCCGCACGGCTCCCAACATGGCAACAGCTGGCAGCTAACGGTGCTAACAGCCCTAAAAGTGAAAACAACGGCAACACTGCTGACAGAGCTAACAGTGTTATCCTGAGGAGAAACCAGAGGGTGGGTGTTATATGCTTCCGCAATGGCGCTGTTGGTCGGGACGGTGTTATCAGCTGTAACCGCCATATGAGAGCAGTGCAGAGTGGCGGCTGTGAGCTAGCAAGTAGGACACGCTCACATGCACGAATATGCACTAAAAGCACGCGCAGCCTGCCCAGCTATACTTCAACAAGGTACGGTGGCATACTTGCCTCCCGATTTTCCCGAGAAACTTTTTTTTCAGCGCCCTCTCCCGGTTTTTGTCACAATTCTCCCGTATTTCTTCCGATTTATGACAAATGTTCACACCTTTTTTTTCCTTTTTGTTATCTCAACCTGTTTCTGGCACTGTACCGCGTGTATAAGCCTTACTGTTTCCACCTGGACGACAATACAGCTACTCCTAATGTTGTTTACTGGCAGAAGAGAGCTGCTCGGGACACAATGCAGTTTGAGTTGCGCTCACCACACATCACAACGCGCAGCTGAAGCCCGAAGTTGGGCTTTGCTAGATGCAGCAAAAAGCTGTCGTGGCGCAGCGCAAGCAATTATAATTAATGGGTTTCAGAGCGCAGTGGTACCGTTGTCACGCTATGTCTCAAAGGACCTTCAGTGAATGAGAGAAATGGAGAGTACTAAGACGAAGAAATATTCAAGCAGGGGCAAAAAATGAATGAATGAACGAATAAAAACTGATGAATATTAGTTTATGCCAGAGATTCACGCAAGTTCACTAGGGGCAAATTATTCTGTATTCTTTCCTGGGAATTAAAAGTAAAATTTAAAGTACTGAATATTAAAAATGCTGTTGCAGTGTACTTATTATTTTGCCATTTTTATTCTTTAAAAGTCACAAGAATGAATTGGTGACCATATCCATTGTGAAAATCTATTTAAATCATTACTAGAAAACAGTTTCTCTTATTTCATACCTCTAAGATTGATATTGTCTACCTTAAGTCAAAAGCACACAAACATATTTAAAGAGGTGTATGATGTGTAAGAGAACCTTACACATAATTTCCTATCATGCCTTGAGAATAACCATGGACCCTGTATCATTTACAACATATGTATATATATATACATACATATATACATATATATATATATACATATACTGTATATTAGGGCTGCACAATAGGAGAAACATATGCAATAACATTGAATATATTGCAATAACAATGTTACTTGCGATAAATAAACAGATATTACAGTGTACTTAGTTCTTGACTTGCACAGACTGTGTTTTTGCCACGTTGTCTCTCCTGCATCCAAAATATTGCCAGACGGCTGACATGCTTTTTTTAGGCACCAGTTCCTCTCTGGCAGTCACACTTTCGTCTGCACTCATCTTGTCACCCTTTCCTCCTTAAACCATGAAGAGTACAGCAGCACTAGTCCAATAAACCTCACTTGCATGCATGCAGATCACTCGGACCAATCTGACGATGCCTAATGCTGAGGGATCTGCCTGATTGGCCTACAGACAAAATGTAATTTATTACATTGTTACTATATTAAAAGTACAATAGCGTGTAAATTGACATTGCAATGATGATAATAAAACAATATTGTGCAGCCAGAGTGAAGATACTGGCATCATATGAAACTAAAAAAACCGAAGGAATTCATTGGTACCAACCGGGTCATACTAGCTCGAAGGAGGTTGAATAACGCTCCAAACTGATAAAAAATGTTGGTGAGGAAAAACTGTCATGGCCATTTTCAAAGGGGTCCCTTGACATCTGACCTCAAGATATGTGAATGAAAATGGATTCTATGGGTACCTACGAGTCTCCCCTTTACAGACATGCCCACTTTATGATAATCACATGCAGTTTGGGGCAAGTCATAGTCAAGTCAGCACACTGACTGGACAATATCTGTCATTGTTTTGTGTTGTTAACTGATTTCCAATAATTAATATATCCATACATTTGCATAAAGCAAGCATATTTGCCCACTCCATTGATAAGAGTATTAAATACTTCCTTTAGGGTACATTCTGAACAGATAAAAATATTTTTTTGTATTATTTATACTTTTCTTTTTCCCGATTAATCCCGATTAACGATGTGCTATCATGCGATTAATCGCAATTGAGTACAATATATAAATGGCTTTTCCCCTAGCACCAAAAGGTGATTTTTCATACATTCACTGTAGATAACAATATAAATACAAAGCTCATGTAAATCCCAATAAAATGTTTTTTCCTAAAATGCACACCCATGAAGACGGTAAAGGATGCCTCCATGAGCTCAGATGTGGCTGATACTGAAGAGCCAGTAGGTGGATAAGGGAATCTCCTGTGACGATCTGATGGTCATGGTGTTGATGGGGAGGCGGGTTGTTTTACAGCTCTCGGTCTGTAAAACAGGATTGCATTGAGCATCATGAAATAATCTCATCTCTTGAGTCCAATTTACTCCATCCGTTGCCACATTTACAACCATGAGTCAATCAAATGAATGAACATGATGCTGCCTTCCAAAAGATGTTGGAAATATCAGACCAATGACATGAGCATGTACGAATAAACAAGATCAATCAATACGACAGGAGAAGTCAGAAATCTCTGAATGTAAACTAATTTATATCCCAGTGCCATGGACCCCCCTTCGTTCTACCGCTGTGGAAATTAAGCACAGCATCCATATGAGACTTCACTCCACAGAGCCTGAATAGCAAGCTGCCAACAGGCTGGGAGAAGTCACTTTGTTTAGCATCCAGCCTGGAGCTCTGAACACATTTTGTAACTATGTTTTACTCCTCTCTCAGATGATTTACATTGTTTAGGGTATATTGTGCTTGTAGTCTAAATTAAATAAAGAAAATGTTGGCAATTCACAGCTACTACAGTATATTCAATCCATTAGTCACTTCAAAGATGAGTAGTTCTCATTTTACAGCTAAACAGTACACTACAAGATGTTTCTGAAAACATTTGAGGAGAGAGATAGGCATTGCAGTAACAGAATATTGAGTCATGTTTGATCAGCGCTGCCTAGTTTGATCGTTTGATTGGAATTTGCGGGTGATTGACAGCTGCTCAGAGACGGCAAGGCTAAAGCTCAGCTCTGATTGGTTGTTTTCCTCGGTCTGTGAAATCTTGCAGATGCCATTAGGAGCACCGGAGGACACCAGATTACCTGTCTCATGCACTACTGTCAGTATATAGAGACTATTTTATAAAAATAACTTTTTTTAATCACATTTGCTCCAATGCTCCACTAAGTCTATTAAACCATATAATCTTTGACTCTAGGTTTTAGCAATAGACACAATGTTTCAACTCGTCAAATTCTGCCAATCGGGTAGCGCCCCTCAGCATCGGAAACATGGAGAAACCCTTTAGCGACAGTATGTGATTAACCGGTCGAAGCAAGTGACGTAGTATTAATAGTGTGAGTGTGCTCAGGGCGGGTGGTAGGGGTGGTGGATGGGTCAAACAAACACAAGACTTTCAACCAGGAGACCTGTGTTCGTGTCTTGTGTAAAACTAAAAGTAACATTGACTTATTTTGTCACATCAGTCTTTTGTCACACGATTTGTTGGTATCGTCAGTCCCATGAGTCACGTGACTCATTATCATCTGTCCTGTAAGTCGTCAGTGACTTAGTAGTCATGTGAGTCCTTAGTCAGTGAAGTTAACATCAACCATGACCGTTACCTAACCAAAATGAAGTGGTTGTGTTGCCTCAACCTAACGTCCTGTAAAAACGGATCATCCAAAAGTACCCTGCATCGGTCTCAAATGCGGAGGGGCACTGACCAAGCGGCGGTATTTGATGAGTTGGAAGTGAGAATGTGTTGTCTGTGCTGGCTTGGAGGGAAGTTCACATCATCCTGTTTCCACCATATTAGTGGATTTACCCCACTGTCCAGCACATGGGGACACCATGTACCTGGTCATCTTTACTAACACTTCTCCAGAAAGACAAAAGTGGGAGCATTTGGAGGTGTGTCATTTTCTTTGAAAAAGGAAATTTCCCAATGCTTTTCATGCCGTCTTTGCTTCTGGGACATTTTAGCAATTGCTTGTTGTGGACCTCTCCTCTGGTGCTGTTGAGGCCTCCAAGTCTGCTCTTTTATTTGAAAATTAGAATACAGTCTATATTAGCTATGCTAGCGAGGTACAGCCCATGGCTGAAAACCAGCAGCTTTTGTTGAGATCAATGGCTTTGACCACATTAGCACCGCTCTCACACACACGACTCTCCTCCTCCTCCAGGTTAAAAGCTGCCAGCACATCTTTGAGGCTCTGTGTGAGCATCTCTTCCATGTGGTCATCAGGGAAATTCAGTTTCAAGGCACTAGTTGCTATATCCCTTCAGTATTGATATAATGCAAGGTTAGGCTCAAGTAGGGTCCCATTACCATGGTTTACAAGAGATTAGTGGCTGGGCTGCTTTTACTTCTGCAGCTAAAAAACATTTTAGAAAAATAAATACAATTGCACTGTTACAAATAGGACCCTATTTTCACAATGTGACAGGTTATGGCTTTGGTAATCTCTAAGTAATCTATCTGTGGGACATTTTAGGGTACAGAGTGCCATTACCAAATACTTTTGTAATGGACTTTGTGCAATTTTCTGTTTTTGGCTATATTGTGTGACACGGTTGTATTTCTGCCGCTGTTTCCTGTTGAAGCCACAACTCTTTTCTAGCAGTACTTACTGTACATATAGCTTTTTTTTTGAGACAAACTAAAGCTTTTACTCATCACTCACACCCTTAATTTATACATTTGACTTGTTTTCTCAATTGGATTCAGACTACTCATGATTAATTACATTGCTCTAAACTACCCTCACCTTCCTTTGATTGGGAAAAACCCAGACAAAGCATGCAAGCCCACGCTCACTGACAGTAACCAGTTAGTTGAAGTTACACTGGAATGATGCATCAGCAGAGATACACAAAAACATCTTTGAGAACCTAGACATAGAAGGGTGTTATGGGTAACCATAGGTCACAGAGGCTCGCAGACAAGCCAATGACACTGCGTAGTGCGGGCCTGCGCGTCAAGTAAGCTGATTCTTTTTCTTGGGGCGTTCATTTTGATTACCTTGACGACAGCTGGAATCTCACGATGTCACAAGATCACGTGAGAATCGCAGGATCACATATCGCAAGAAAAACCATCTCGTCAGGCTTCAAGGAATGCGTTTCTGTGCAGCAAACCAGAGCACAAAAAAATCAGCGTTCTGTGAGGAGCTGCTGCTGCGACAGGCATGGCTTAGGTGTGTGTGACGACACGGAGAGGCGAATGTTTGTTCTAAACAACAATGGCGGATCCTGAAGAGGTTAGCATCATCAGAAAGAAGAGCGAAGAACGGCACTGAAGACTTTTCTTGACGGAGAAGATGTTTTCGCTCTTCTCCTGACTAGTGCCAGCAAGCGTTTGATTGACAGATGGTTCATCCAATCACCTGCCAAATACCATTTGTGTGACAACTTGAGGCAGAACTACAGTACTAAATGTTGCCATAATGATATATGCAGTAAGCAATTTGTTAATTTTTAATGGGGGGGGGGTGAACCTTACCTATATAGTTGAGAGAATATTATAGAACCAAGACAAAACTGACAGAAGGGCGAGACTCCGAGAAAAAGTCTGAATGCAAATCCGCTACTTCAGCACCACGGACAGCGCCATGGATTTATCAATACGCAGCACAGTTAGGTAAATTAGATATTTCAGACCTAAGGTTGGGTCATAGATTCTATGGTGGGGGATGCATTTTGGTCATTTTGCTAACAAGGGGGATAGCATTTCCAAGAGCTGCAATTTAGCATGAAGCTTGTTACAATAATGATATACTGTACGTAATAAACATTCATATTTTATTCCCAAATTAATTGGACTTTGACCGACTAAAACTAAAAAAATGTTCAAGGTCATTTGCAGCCTTTTTAGATGTTACAGTAGCACTTTTAGTATATTACATATTGGAGTTGTGAATTAATCATAACTACACTTAGGCTTATATTCAGATGTTTTATTTTTTTAGAACTAAAAAGCTATTTATTGGAAAATAGCCTGGAGCGCAGTCACTCTAACTAGCAGGCAACACATTAGCATTGTCTGCATTTCTTACTGATTGACCTTCCCAATTGCACCTGGCTTTAATCAAGCACAAATTAAGACTCTGATTCTGATTAGCATTTGAGATCTCGCCAATTAAATGGTTCTAGATTACAAAGAAAAGGCAAGATTAGTATGAGGAATGGAAGATTGCTTTACAGAGAATAAACTTTTAGTATAATTGAACTTTTAGATGCAAGGATGAACCCTTATTATACGCACATAGAACTAGGACACACATGTAGTATGTTTGCCACAGATGTCTAATGATGGCAATTAAGGTTATTTAGCCACACCAGCAGCTCTGTAGCCTCTAAGGCTGTAGTGCTCATAACACACTAAAACACTTAATCTCTGGATGGGTAATAGTGAGAGTGTTTGGAGAGGAGGTCATGTGGCTCCATCTGTTTGGCGACACCTAGAAGCTGCGTGACTCCTGGATCCATCTTTTCATATATGCTCACATTATATGTATCAATGTTATTATATGAAGTGGCCTCGTTGAAATTTTATTCGTTCACGTCGGCCCTGGGAGAGGGATCCCTCCTCTGCTGCTCTTTCTGAGGTTTATTCCATTTTTTCCCCATTAAATGGGTGTTTCCTCATCCACTGCGCGAGTCGTAAAGGCTAGAGGATGTTGTATGCTGTACAGATTGTAGAGCCCCCTGAGGCACATTTGTGATTTGTGATATTAGGGTGTATAAATAAAATTGACTTGACTTGACTATACAGAGTTTACACTGGTGTGTACGCTGCCTGGCACCTGTTGACTTATGAAGCAAGATCAAATCAACACTTTGCACAGAGAAAGAAATGATGGGTTCTGAGTCTGAGACAGGACAGACCTCTACGGGATCAGAAACATACACAAAGTACCACAAAGTAAGTAGCTATTAGCCTGTATGTGTTTAGCCTTTTGTTAGTTTGCTTGTAGCAGGTGTAAATGTCCTTGATCATATAGATCAGGGATTTTCAAAGTCTGACACCGTGGGACCCCCCTCAGATAAAATTGAGACAACTGCAACCCCCAACCTTCCAATGTCATCATCCCCCACCCCCACCCCCTCTGGGCTACAATTTCAGTCCTGTTTTTTTAGCCTGTATTTGTTTACATTTTGGCAGAGTTGCATCACTAGGCCCCGATCACACGGAGAGGCATCGCTAGAAACTCGTCGCCCGCAAAACCATTGTTTTCCTATGGTACGGCGCACCTGCCATGTGCACCTCCCTGGTGCAGCACGTTGCGTTTTTCTAGTGTACTTGTAGTTTTTGTAGTGTTTTTTAAAATGTGCATAAAAGTTAAAATATTGTCAACTTTTCAGCGCCAGGCACGGAGTCGCATCGCTCATCAATGTCAAACTTGGTGCAGGCAGCCAATCAAATCAAGTAAAAGGCGCGCTTTACTACCCTACCACTTCCTTCCTCCTGTTTAGATGTCACGGATGTATAAAGAGATCTGGATACAGCGTTGTAGGCAGGCTCCTGTTCATTCCTATGAGAGTTGTTCAGTGGCGCATGAAGCAAAAATGGCTCAATTGCCAAGTGATAAAGTATCCGGATCATCTGGCGATCTTCCGCATCCATTGGGCCTATAGAGCAAGCACAGTAGTGTTTCCTTTAACTCCGCCTCCCAGCCCTCGGTCCAGCCTCGGTCTGGATCTCATTCACATGAACAGAGGAAGGGAAATAACTCTGGATTTGGCTATTAGTGCAATTTACAATGATGTATAATAATAATATATATAATAATAAAATCTCACATATAATAATAATAATAATGATTTCAATAAAGGCTATTCAAGTGTTTGTACTGGGAAGTTGATCTACCTCAAAAAAACATTATCCGCTGAGTTACGGATGTCTCTTTCCCAATGTAAGTCTATGGGACATCATGTGACGGACACGGAAGTTGTAGTACCACCGTTTGGTTACAGAGTATGTGATAGGGAAGAAGGAACTCACATCTCATGTTGTGAATATACTGTCTTTGAGAGAGAGAGAGAGACCACATTTTGCCGTTAATCACATTTGATCGCCTGGTTAAGCACTCAGACCCGCTCCACGGGCGCATCAGCCGTTTTGCCCCAACGGCTTTTGCCAAGGGCAGTTTTTGAAGCGACTGCACCTGTAGCGAAGCATCCCTGTCTGATCGGGGGCCTAAGAAGTATGCCAAATTAGCTCCAGTTTGCAATGCTGCCATGGATTTACAGACAGCTATCACTGGATTACTTTAATACTGAAGGAAACTTAAAAATGGGACAATTCTCAGGCAAATTCTTGAGTGACAATGGAGTTGCAACTCCATTGTCACTCAAGCAAATAGATATCATCATAGACAAGTCAATCTGAAATGACTGATGTGAATCTAAAAATATGTGCATCATGTCTGTGTTCAGAGTTATATGACTCAGAAGACTGCACTTTTTGCCGCAAATTGCCGCAATCAGCCGCTAATGGTTTTTGAAGTACCTTAATTGCCTGCAACTGCTGACTGTGTTGATAAGCGGGTCAAAATACAATTACTAATTTACCATTGTTTTTGAACCATCAGCACACACCTGTCCCTTTCACCTTGAGTATTATCTTTGTCTCTGAACATTTACATACGCTGTACGTAGCCCCTCCTGCTGAAAACACATTCTTGTGCACGTGGGAAGCAGCTGTGTGCTCAAGTACAGTATTAATCATTTTGTTTTCATACCAACACAGACTCCATGTTCCACTCTCCTTAAGATAAGAGCACTTTTGGCAGATTAGAGATCAAGACAGATAATTCCAGCAAGCACAACCTCAGCCATACCTAAAATGTCTCAATTGATTTCGAGCACAGGTGCATGAGTGCCGGTGATGATTACCTCAACAGCCTTAACGTCAGGCCATCCTCTTCCCACTAGCCACACTCCAATCACTGGGCTTTCACTCTCAAGGAGCAGTGGGATGGTCTCCTAGATCAGGGCTAACAGCGTGCTCTTCAACAAAAAAAGAGACAGCAGGCTTTAAAGCACAGGTTCCTGGATGACTAAGCTGTGACGGAAATCAGCGCTCCACGTTAGGAGGCGACTGGGGGCTGCAGAGAAACCCTCTGCTGGCTGTTAAGTGCTCTCTGAAGAGAGAGAGAGCGAGGGCAGATCTCGACTCCGGGGTGCTGATGTGCCAGGAGCCCCGCTGGGTTTTCAGTCCTGAATATGAGCCATGTGGGACCTGAACTCTAATTGGTATGCAGGTGATGCATGAGCTGAACATTACAGGGAGTGGGTTGGGCTGGTGTTTGAGGGAGTGATACAGAGGAGAGAACATGTTTCAATCATACTTCAGCACATGTAGAAAGACAGCAACAGGGAGCTGGAAAGATGTGAGGGAAATCAAAAAAAGAAGTCTGTAAAACTGAAAGTGGCGAGAGAGGCATGGCATGAGAAATGCATTTGCTTCTCGATTGAACAGTGCATAGCTTTAAAAAGCTGCGTACAATGGGCTACTCATGTTTGTACTAGCATTTCTACTAGGGCTGTCAATCAATTGAAATATTTAATCGCGATTAATCGCATGATTGTCCATAGTTAATCATGATAAAACGCAAATTAATCACACATTTTTTTATCTGGATTTGTCAAGTATGTAATACTCTTACCAACACGAGTGGGAAAATATGCTTGCTTTATGCAAATGTATGTATATATTTATTATTGAAAATCAATTAACAACACAAAACAATGACAAATATCATCCAGAAACCCTCACAGGTACTGCATTCAGCATAAATAATATGCTCAAATCATAACATGACAAACTGCAGCCCAACAGGCAACAACAGCTGTCAGTGTGTCAGTGTGCTGACTTGACTATGACTTGACCCAAACTGCATGTGATTATCATAAAGTGGGCATGTCTGTAAAGGGGAGACTCGTGGGTACCCATAGAACCCATTTTCATTCACATATCTTGAGGTCAGAGGTCAAGGGACCCCTTTGAAAATGGCCATGCCAGTTTTTCCTCACCAACATTTAGTGTAAGTTTGGAGCATTATTCAGCCTCCTTGGCGGCAAGCTAGTATGACATGGTTGGTACCAATGGATTCTTTTGGTTTTTCTAGTTTCATAAGATGTCAGTATCTTCAGCTTTCAAACTGAGCCCACTTTAACCTAAAAATCAGAAGTTGCGTTAATGCTTTAAAGAAATTAGCGACATTAAAACAAATTAATACGTTATTTAGTTAACTTTGACGGCCCAATTTCTACATGTCAAGACAAGTTTTTGTGGTTATTTTGAGTGGGGATCATGGATACTATTTAGTACAACAGGTAACGCAGTTAATCACCTGTTTTGTTCGGAAAATGTTTCTCTGGCATCATCACCAATACACCAAACAATGATTAATATTGTATATTTATATACTGTACATGTGCCATAAACATGCATGTACATCTTCATAGTTAAAGGAACAGTTTTGACATTTTGTGAAATGCTCTAATTATTGCTCTTTCCTAGGATAAGATGAAAGGATACCACTGCCATGCGTGTGTGAGGCCAGCTGTTTCTTCATGCTACGCTAAGCTAATCACCTCCTGGCTCTATCTTCATACTTAGTGCACATACATGAGAGTGGTTTTGATCTAAAGGTGTGTTCAGACAGATTACAGTATGTCCATGCAGGTGTTTCATAGATGCAAGTGGATGGATGGACTGCATTCATACAGCGCCTTTATCCAAAGCCTTTCAATTTCTTCATTGAGATCAGTCGACGCATTGGCCGGGAATCAAACCCAGCTCGACTGTTTGAAAGCCAGCTATGCTAGCTCTACTTTACCACCAATGCACATGGACACAATTAGATGTGAATTTACCCAGGGAGGCTGGAACTGAGGCGAAGATGCATCTGGGTCAGTTACAAAATGCTCAACTTGAGGAAAGAAATTGCAGTTATTACGAGGCTTCATCCATGATTGAATGAATCTATAACTATGACTAATCACAGACAGTCCAGTGGTCAAATTCATGTAACTAAGCCTGTTACACTCCAGTGGGCTACCTCTGGTTCTGAAAAGTGAAGCCGATGCAGAAGTACCTTAACCTTTCTAATAGCCGGCAGGGGACGACTCCTCTGGTTGCAAAAAGAAATCTGATTATTTAGAAGTCTACGAGAAAATGAGTCTACTTCTCACTTGATTTATTACATTAGTAAACATTGTAAACATGAGTTTATGGTCTCAATCACTAGTTTCAAGTCTTCTTCAATGCATTCAGACTACATCCTCTGAATGCTCTAGGTCTCTAGTTTGTGGCTGTGAAGGTTCATGAGGCTGTGATTATCCTGAAGGTCACCACAGGTCATTTTACACAGTGAGGTCAAGTTTCAAAAGATAGTCATGAAATGGCTGCTATGTTGACTAATATCATCACACATGAATACAGTTGGGTTCATTGGATCCAGAAGAGTCTCAGCTTTACTGTGATACCCAATTTATGTAATTCAAAATTGTTTAGGGACCCCAGTATGCAGACATATTCAGATACGCCATTTTAGTATAGGCAGAAACAATACATTTATACTGCATTCAAAAACTGCATGTTTTTTGCCCCAAACTGCATGTGATTATCATAAAGTGGGCATGTCTGTAAAGAGGAGACTTGTGGGTACCCATGGAACCATTTTCATTCACATATCTTGAGGTCAGAGGTCAAGGGACACCCTTTGAGAACGGCAATACCAGTTTTTCCTCGCCAGAATTTAGCGTAAGTTTGAAACGTTATTTAACCTCCATCGCGACGAGCTATTATGATTGGTACCAATGGATTCTTTAGGTTTTCTAATTTCAGATGATACCGGTATCTTCACTCTAGCTTTAAAACGGAGCCCGCTACAACCTCCAGAAGATTGATTACGGTAATGCGTTGTACTTACTTGTATTTCTTTACATATATATTGTGTTTATATTGTATCAATATGTACATCATTTACATATTATGTACTCCTCGCAAAATTTTGCGTAACATCGTAGCATTATTTAGCATTCTTCCCGACAAGCTAGCATGACATGGTACCAATGGATTCCTTAGGTTTTCTAGTTTCATATGACAGCCCGCAACAACCTCTGAAAGATAGAATAGTTGCCAGGCCAGAGTGTTAAGGGGTTTTAATGTAAATGCCATTTATCTGGTCTTCTGTTGTCAGGTATCAGTGTCTCAGTGTTCTAGCTTTCCATTGTTGACAACACCCCCTTAAATTTAAAGCTGTATTTGGAGTTTGATTACAGAAAGCAGTATAATATGATTGCAACCCCAATTACTTGGAATGACCATGTTACTGACCGTCCTAAAAAGTGATGTGGCAAACAAACGACGATTAAAATGAAACATGCTGCTGCTTTTCAGGCACTCCAGCAACAGATGGCCTCCCTCGTAATATGTGTGTGAAGGGAAAGCAGTGGGACATGTGTGCCATTACACACACACAATGCACTAGAATTCCTCTTTTTACTTTTAAATACTACACGCGAGCGATGGTTACCTGTTGTAAGTAGGCCATGTACCTTACGGTGCATGGCTGCCTCCTGGTTTGGGTATTTTTACTTTGTACGCACAGTAGCACAGCACAGAGTATCCACGTGTCAACTTGGGCTGATCCAGTTTGGACAGAAATGAAGGGATGGATCAAACGGAGGGGATGAATGATGCACCTGGCCCATATTGGTCTATGCAGGCACAGATGTGCCCAAAATACCAAATGCGGACCCTTCCAGCTTCACATTATCCAGAGCAATTGTCCACAGCTTGAGATTTCTGTCAACATTTATTTTTTCCTCGCCCTTTTTACACACTCACACCTTTCTGACAAACCTAAAAAACACACTCCTAACTGACACACACACACACACAAACACACATTATGACCGACTGTCACACCCACGCAGGCTCCACTTCTAAACACTACTGCAATTACCTGCCACCAGGAGCTCGGAGCTTTCTCTGAAAGCAGACCGGGAACCTTCAGGAAGTGAGCTCTGTCTGAAAAGCACAAGCAGGGCCTGGCTGAGCTGGGAACCAACTGCGAGTTCACATTTTATTAACCCCCTTTGCTGCTTTCAAGATGGCCTCCTGGTGAGTGGAGTCTTCCCCCTGTCTGAAAGGCCAGCGTTCGATTTTCAATGTGCCTATACGGAGCAGCAGAGAGAGAATCCCTAGCTTTGGATGGGAAGCCGACTAAAAGTGAAAACTGCACAGTCTCTCTCACTGCTGATTCATTCAATATT